>BRXY01000325.1:0-64006 GCA_030267945.1 Triparma strigata | reverse complement strand
AACCATAACCATAACCATAACCATAACCATAACCATAACCATAACCATAACCCTAACCCTAACCCCAACCATAACCATAACCCTAACCCACTTAGGATAATATTTTAATAATGATGAAGAAGATGATGATGATGAATGTTTGTTATTGTAAACCCTTTTTCCCTTCGCACCTCCCCCCAAACCCCTCTCAAAACCTCCCTCTAATACGGAAACTCCTCAAGAACGATGTCTTCTTCTCCAACAATGCGCGCCTTTAAGGTCGCTGCGCTGTTGTCAATCCTCGACTTGTCCCCCGTTTCAAAGACGATCTCGTAGTCTCCTCTGGCCGCGATGAAGTTCCCATCGTCGTCAACCAAGCTCAAATCCTCAAGCTTGATCTCAACTTTGACCTCCACGACCTGCGACAACCGACTTGTTAGAATTGCTAGTAAAGTCAACGGCTCGTCAACAGTTCGTTATGTCAACAGCTTGTCAACAGCTCGTTATGTCAATAGCTCGTCAAAAAATGTCACTCCTCGCAGCTACTCACCTCTCCTCCCTGCACGTCGCTAACTCTCTTAACGTAAAAGAGTTGCTTCAGCATCCCGTGATCATCTGCGACTTCCAAACTGACGGGCCTGAAATATCCCAAAACAACCACGTCCCCCTCCCTCTCTCCTTCATTTCCAACCGCCAGTGTCAACGTGACGCTGTCGGTTCCAGTAGTTACAAAGGTGACATCGTCTCCCCCCTCCTTAACTTCGCAGCTCCAGTCGGTCAAGCTGAGTCCCTCTCCGAACTCCCAAAGAAGGTCCTCTTCCCCGTGGTAGTACTTGTACGTCCTCCCGCAGTCCTTCCTCAAATCATGCTCGCTCATTTTCGTGTACTCCACGAACTCTAAAGGGTATACGGAATACGGCATCCTCCCCCAGCGGTTGACGTCCCCGTACACCGATTCGGCCAGGGCCCCGCCTCCGTAAGGTCCGGGGTAAAACGCCTCGACGATGGCAGAGAATTTATCTATCAAATCGGGGGAGAGAGATACGCCGCCGGCGTTCACCAATACCAGCACGACCTTCTTCTCTCCCGCGGCTTGAATAATTTTCTCCGCGAAGTCGATCTGAATTTTCGGCAAACCTATTTCAGTCCTATCATGCGCCTCTAGCTCGAGGTACTGATCGGGGTACTCGTAAACGTCAGTCAAGTTAGCTTGATTGTGGCACGATCCCATTCCGAAATTATGGGAGGGGTTCATTCCACACGTCTCGATACCTAATACGACAACGACGACGTCTGAATTGTCTACGGCTTCCAAGGCTTCGTTCATCATGTCGTCGGTACTCAGGTCGTCGAGGAACGCGTCGATGCCTTCTGAGACGACTGCGTTCGTTCCGGCGTTAACGAAGGACTGGCCGATGGTGTCGACGCAGCTGAAATCCTTGTTATCGTCTGAGCACATAGGCGTGAACGGATAAGGTTGAACCATGACCGCCGAGTCGTTCGCGTAAGGTCCAACGACGGCGACATTGGAGGTCTTGGAGAGCGGGAGCGTGGAGCCGGAGTTCTTGAGGAGGACGAGGGACTGCTCGCTTATCAGGCGGGAGAGGGAGTGGGCGCCGGAGTTGCCGATGTCGACTTCGGGGGAGATGGAGGTCCAGAGAGGTTGATCTTCAATAGGGTCGAATAGTCCAAGATCAAAGCGCAGCTTAAGACTCTTAGCAAGCTCCACCTCCACGTCGTCCATAGTCAACAGCCCCTCCTCCACGGCGTCATTAAGGTAATTATAAAACGTGTTCCCGCTGTTAATCCCGCACTTCCCATCGAGGATCGCCTTCGCGCTTGCGTCCGTACCGTTATCAGCCCAGCCGTGGTACTCCGGGTTCCAGGCGTCGTCGATTGAGTCGGAGTCGCTCGTGACGTAGCCGTCGAAGCCCCAGGTGTCGCGGGCGGCGGACATCGAGGGGCTCAAGCAGGTGGGGACGCCATTGACGGAATTATAGGAGCACATTACGCCCTTGGCTCCGGCGTCTTTTATGGACATCTTGAAGGGTTTGAGGTAATAATCGGACAGCATGAACTTGTCCACAGTTACGTCGATGGTGTCACGTGCTTCACCGTCACTATTCTCGAGCGAGTTGACGGCCATGTGTTTAATCGTAGCGACGCCTTGAAGGAACCTCTCTTCCCCCAAGTAACTTGCATTCTGAAACCCCTCAAACCAAGCCTTCCCAACCTCTCCCATCCAATATGCATCCTCCGTCCCCCCCTCTCCAATTCTCCCCCACCTCGGGTCCCTACTCAAATTCAAAACCGGCCCCCAAATATCCAACCCATGCGTGAGATTAACCATATACAACGCCCTAGCGACGAGCGTGGCGACGAGCGTAGCGAGTGTGTTGAAGATTGACGTCGGCGTGTGTTGAAGATTGACGTCGGCGAGTTAGCGTTGCATGGCGATGATGGTGGCGTCCGCGCAGCGTCTCACCTGAGCTCCCTCGCTATGTACCTGCCGACTTTCTCTATATTCTCGGCGGAAAATGATGAGGACAGAGAAGGGCCCGAAGGGAAATTTATAGGGCAGTACCGTTCTCCTGAGGGTGAGATGTAACAGCTAACTTGATTTAAAGAGTGTAAAGCGTTGGTCCCCCAGTTATACACAGGAATGTCGAGGTCCTCGTAACTCTGTGGGTAATATTTATTCGTGGGGTCGTCGGGGACGATGCTGCCGTCGTTTTGGACGCCTCGGGCCGTCATTAGGTTGGGGATTGTCGAAGGTTGAGAGGAGAGGATTGCGGAAATTAGATTTGATACGCGGGTGGGGATCGGGAGGGAGGTGTTGCACCATGAAAAATCGTTCTTTAACCCTTCCTGGCATGACATCTGGGTTTTGGGTGATGCCCGTGCCCCGTCCAGCTCTCTCAGTAGGCAAAACAACGTCAAATAAGTTATCTGAATAAAGCGCAGCATCATCTTTAATAATGAGTGAATGATGAATACGTATGGAGGTAAAAGATTGCGTTCAAACGATATTATCTCCGGTAAGTTTACCCTTTTGACCAGGATTTTGACTAGAAAATATTAGAAGCTGAACTACAATTCGATCTCACATCCCCCTCATAAAAATCCTACCGAATCATCATCTCATCTCGGTAATCTCCTCAATCTGTACGATCTATCTCCCCGTACTCCTCTTAATCCCTTTAATTTTAAGTACAAACGGTCCTCGCCTGTCTAATAATTCGAGATTCAGGGTTCACAATAATATATCCTCACAACAACGGGGCTAACTTCGTTCATCATCTCCTTCTCTCAAGAAAAGCCCCCCCTTCATCCCCGTCCCCATTACTCTCCCCCTTCCCACTTCCCACTTCCCCTAAACCTATGCCGCCCATAAAAACCCTCCTCCAAAACTCCACCTCCCCCCCAATGCTAATCCTCTGGTTCTACCTCTCCTACTGGCTAACCTTAATCCTCACCTACAACACCCTCTCAATCCAAAACTACCTCCAATGTTGTTTCGTTGCTATTCTGATAGGCGTAGCGAACACCTGCGCCGGAATGGGAGAAAAAACTGTCAGAGAATGGTTCGAGGAGAACCCCTTAAGATTTGTACGTTACTTTATGATCCCTTTCGGGGTTTCGAGCATAAGTATGACGGCGGGTTTGAGTGGGGAGGAGGAATTTTTTCTCATCTTTTCGACGGACGGGGGGAAGCTGGGAACGGAGCTGGGAGTAGCGACGGGGTCGGTGGCGGTTTTGGCGGTTGCGAGGTGGGCGTTCATAGATAAAGAGGAAGAGAAGGGGTTTGAGGAGAGGTACGATGGGGTTAGGAAGGAGGATGAGAGGCTTTAGAGCGAGGTTTATGAAAGGGCCTTGAGAGGGAAGATGTTGATTAAAATAGAAACGATGTAAGGATGTAGATAGCGAGTTGAGGGAGATAGGAGTCTATAGAGGGAGATAGAGTGTGAATGCTGATAGAGATATATTTTGCTTTAATATAATGTATTTGAATGTGAGAATGAAGAGAAGTTTTGTTTTGTTTTTTAATATATTCTATTCGTATTATATTTCGCTCCGGCAGACTTGAGGTAGGCAACAATCGATGTGAAATTATTGTGCGCTGCGTTTGCTATACTGAGTGGCGAGGGCCCATCCGGCCTTGCCTTGTTTACGTCGGCCTTAGCAGTGACTAGGGCCTGCACTACATCGAAGTGACCCTCCTGCGCAGCGATTTAGAGCGGCGTTGACCCCTTATTATTCGCCTTGTTCACATCAGCCTTAGCAGTGACTAGGACCTGCATTACATCAAAGTGACCCTCCTGCGCAGCGAAGATGAGCGGCGTGGCCCCATTATTATTCACCTTGTTCACGTCGGCCTTAACAGCGACTAGGGCTTGCATTATATCCAGGCGACCGTTCTGCGCAGCCTTCCAGAGCGCGGTTCTTCCCTCGTCCCCCTCCTTGCTATAGTTGACGTACGCCCCCAAGGCGAGGAACCACCGCAACTTATTAACGTCACCTCTATCGGCCGCGTCGACAAAGTTGTTACCGAGCTGCGTTCTGATGACATTCTCGAGGTACGCGACCAAAACCACACTGTGGTTTTGGTTGGTTGCAATTTTTAGCGGCATCCACTCGCCCGTTGCCGCCTTGATTACATCGGCATTACCTTCAACGAGCGCCTGCACTACATCCAGGTTACCCTCCTGCGCAGCGATGAAGACAGGCGTGGCACCATCATCCGTCTTCGCCTCGTTCACGTCGGCCCTACTAGTGACTAGGGCCTTCACTATATCAACATGACCCTCCTGCGCAGCGACGTAGAGCGGTGTGCACCCATCTGCCGTTTTCTTGTTTACGTCGGCCTTTCCAGCGACTAGGGCCTTCACGACATCAACATGACCCTCCTGCGCAGCGATGTAGAGCGGCCTGCAACCATTATTATTCGCCTTGTTCAAGTCGGCCTTAGCAGCGACTAGGGCCTGCACTACATTCATATGGCCCTGCTCCGCAGCGATGTAGAGCGGCGTGACCCCATTCGGCAGCGCCTTGTTCAAGTCGGCCTCAGCAGCTATGAGCGCCTGCACTACATCCAGGTGACCGTTCTGCGATGCGATGTAGAGCGGCGTGCATCCATTCGTCAGCGCCGTGTTCACGTCAGCCTTGACAGCAACGAGCGCCTGCACAACATCAACGTGGCCATATTTGGCGGCTACGAAGAGCACTGTACTTGCTTCTCCACCTTTGTGTACCTTGATGAAGTTGACGTTCGCCCCTGCAGCGACTAGGGCCTGCACTATTTCAAAGTGACCCTCCTGCGCAGACTGCCAGAGCGGCGTGCACCCTTCATTATTCGCCTTGTTAACGTCGGCCTTAGCAGCGACTAGGGCCTGCACTACTTTTATACGACCCTTCTCCGCAGCGATGTAGAGCGGCGTGGCCCCGTTGTCTTTGCGTTGTTCAAGTCGGCCCTAGCAGCGACTAGGGCACGTACGATTTCCAGGTGACCGTTCTGCGAAGCGATGTAGAGTGGCGTGGCCCCATTCGTCAGCGCCTTGTTCATGTCGGCCTTGGCAGCTATGAGCACCTGGACTACATCCAGGTGACCGTTCTGCACAGCAACGTAGAGTGGCGTGGCCCCCAAATCTGTCCTCGCCGTGTTCACGTCAGCCTTGACAGCAACGAGCGCCTGCACAACATCAACGTGGCCATGTTTCGCAGCTTTGAAGAGCGCTGTACTTGCTTCTCCAACCTTATGCACCATGATGAAGTTGACGTCCGCCCTGCCTGCGGCGACTAGGGCCTGCACTATATCCAGGTGACCGTTCTGTGCAGCCTGCCAAAGCGGCGTGCACCCATATGTCTTTGCCGTGGTCACGTCGGCCTTTGCAGCGACTAGAGCCTGAACTACATCAAAGTGACCGTTCTGCGCAGCGATGAAGAGAGGCGTGGCACCAGTATCCGTTTTAGCTTTGTTCACATCGGCCGTAGCAGCGATTAGGGCCTGGACTACATCAAAGTGACCCTTCTGGGCAGCGATGAAGAGTGGCGTGGTTTCAGTATCCATCTTCGCCTTGTCCACATCGGCCTCACCGGCTATGAGCGCCTGCACTACATCCAGGTGACCGTTCCGCGAAGCGACGTAGAGCGGCGTGCAACCATCTTTCTTCGCCAAGTTCAAGTCGGCCTCAGCAGCGACTAGGGCCTGCACTACATCGAAGTGACCCTCCTGCGAAGCGACGTAGAGTGGCGTGGCCCCATTATTATTCGCCTTATTCACGTCGGCCTTAGCAGCGACTAGGGACTGCATTACATCCAGGTGACTCTTCAGTACAGCCTTGAAGAGCGCGGTTATTCCTTCATCCCCCTCCCTGCTATAGCTCCCGTCCTCCCCCGCTTTTAGGAACTCCAACAACTTATTCGAACCCCAAACCTTATGTACCATGATAAAGTTAACGTCCTCCCTACCTTCCTCAACTAGAACCTTAACGATACCCACGTGTCCGTTCTTCGCTGCTTCGTAGATCGGCGTCTCCCCATCTTCCGTCACCCTATTCACATCAACCCTACTAGCTACAAGTTCCTTCACTACATTCCTGTGACCGTTTTTAGAAGCTAAGTGGAGAGGCGTCTCACCATTCTTTAACGATAAATTAACGTCAGCTTTACCAGCTAATAACGTCTTCAATATATCTACGTGATTATTCTCAGCAGCGACGTAAAGAGGCGATGCACCAATATCCTTCCCTTTATTCTTCTTCCGTAAGTTCACGTTCGCTTTAGCATCTATCAAAGATCTTACTACATCTATATGACCTTTCTGTGAAGCTATGAAGATCGGCGTAACACCGTAGGTATTCGACTTATTAACATCGGCTCCTCTTACGATTAGAATCTCAACGATTTCAATGTGACCGTGTAACGAAGCGAAGTAAAGGGCCGTTTTTCCTTCCGAGTTGCTGTAGTTTATGTCGTATGGTGAGGAGGTTCTGTGGATGTATATACCTGTGGAGAGGAGGGTACGGACTTTATTGGAGTCGCCTTTTGAGGAAGCGTCGATCAGGGAGTCACGGAAATTTAACATGAGATACAAGGTACAGTTACAAGCCCCGAAGGCACGAAATCTCTGAAGGGGAAGGGTTGGACAGGTGGGAGGGCGCGTTCGTCTATAATTGGGGCGGAGGTAAGGAAGAAGAAGGGGGGGTGGCGGGGTATCCCGCACAAGACTTTACTCGACTGCTTAGGGTTAAAACAAGCACAACCCTTAAATGTTGGGTAAAATGTTTGGGATTTTCATCTTATTCCAGTGAATTTCCACAAATTAACGAGATTTGGAAGAAGATTCAACTCTGCCACAGCGCTTCCACGTTCATAAAAATTAGAACAGTAGCAAATTGATCTCATAAGAAGTCCTTGTACTTATTAATCGTCCTCTATTTCCACGTATATTCCATAAAGTCACGTGTCACCGTCTCATCCAACAAAAGCCCCTCCCTTTTCATACCTCCTTTCCCTCGACTAAACGTCCACTAAACGGTCCACTAAACGTCCTAAAAAATGAAGTTCGGAAAGTACCTCAAGCAGAACATCGAACCAAGCATCGGCGTCGAGAATTACCTCGATTATGAAACTCTTAAAACTATCATTAAAAACTTGACTGCGAAGGTAAGAGAGCACAATTTGATCTCCAAATGTGGGGACGTCGAAAATGCGAACCGGCGTGCTGAATGTGTACCTTTGAGTACAACCAATTACGTTACTCTGCAGCGTGAGCAAAAAATACGAACAATAGTGAACATATCAAAACCTCCCACCGACGATATCGGGAAAGGCAATGCACTGCTCCAACCCGAGACGTTCCCTAAACGACGGTTCCCTATCATCTTCCTTGAACGCTTTGAGTAACCAAGCCCGTATATATATATATGCGAGACTTGTGATGTTCCTTCTTGATATCCCTTCCCAAAAAATAAAAATAATAACATAAAACCCCCTCCCCCCTCCCCCCCACAGCAACTCGCTCCCTTAACAAATCCTTCCTCCCGCGGTGTTTCCCTCTCCATGCCTCCTCCAACCTCTTTAACCGGTGCACCCATAACCGACCTCCAAAACGGCGTCGACATATTAACCCAAGAATCCTTCTTCAGTCTCTTAGATTCGGAATTAAAGAAGATTGAAGGCTTCACGGGAAAAAAGGTAGAGAGTATTAGGAGAGGGTTGAGGGTTGTCAATGAGAGTTTGAAGGGGGAGGAGGTTATTAGTGGATTGAAAGAACAGGTGAGATGGACGGAGAACGTTTTGACGCTTTGAAGGGGGATGTAGATATGTATATGAACGTGGAGGTTTGGTTCTCGCTCCTCGGTATATATCTAGTGTCCCATGGTCTCGGTCGCGTTCGCTTCCCTCGGTTAAAAGCCAAATTCTCATCCCCTTTCGTTGCTTCTCCCAGGTCGACGGTATCGGGCACGATTTTCTCATCCTCGAGAAGTACGTGAATTTGAATTTCACAGGTTTCCATAAAATTCTAAAGAAACATGACAAGAATTTACCCAACCCTTGCAAGGCATTCTACGTAGCTAGAATGCACCAGCAGGGGTGGGTTAGAGGAGACTACTCGGACATCGTCGTGCAGCTTAGTAGTATCTATTCGAGTATTAGGGGGGATAAGAGGTGAGAAGATAGATGAGATTCGACACACACACACACACTCACTCAACCCACTCCAATTATAACCCCCCCCAACCGCCTCCACACGCAAACGCATACGCACACTCGTCGCTTCGCTCCTCGTCGCTTCGCCCCCCCCCCCCTCACCCCCAGCGTCAAAGAAAAAGACTCCACCTCCCAAGCCTTCATGCGTTCAACGACAAAATACTGGGTCAACACCTCCGACATCTCAAAAGTGAAGTACGCCGTCCTCCAGCACCTCCCCGTCTTCCTCCAAAAGACAGCCACAGGCGAGACCGACTCCCAACTAACCAACTCAGTGTACTTGGACAACAGCAGCCTCGAGCTTTACCACGGTAGGCTCGATAAGACTCCCGGGGCTATCGCGGTTAGACTCAGGTGGTACGGTAACGGGTTGCCTGAAACTATCTTCGTGGAACGTAAAACTCACAGGGATAGTTGGACGGGGGAGGTTAGTGTGAAGGAGAGGTTCATTGTTGGGGAGGAGGAGGTTAAGAGAATTATGAGGGGGGAGTATGATGTCGAGGCGGAGAAGAAGAAGATGAAGGAGCAGGGGAAGACGGAGGAGGACATCGAAGGTGAGGCATTTATTCGGCATTTATTCGGCCACTATCATAGCTACATTGTTCTAACGTCGCCCCCTCCCCCCCCCTCGGCAGAATGGCTAATCCTCGTCCGCGAAATAACCTCGGCCATCGACTCCAAGCTCCTCGTCCCGACCATGCGCACCCAATACATGCGCACGGCCTTCCAAATCCCTTTCGACGCCACGGTCCGCGTCAGCCTCGACACCAATTTATGCATGATCAGCGAGAGGGGGTATGACCTGGAAGGCGGTAAGAGGTGGCATAGGGACCCGGAGAAGCCTATCGGGGCGGAGGAGATCGCGAGGTTCCCGCACGCGGTTCTGGAGATTAAGCTGGAGGTTAAGGAGGGGAGTGAGGTTCCGAAGTGGGTGGAGGAGTTGCAGAATTTGGGGATGCTTTATGAAGTTCATAAGTTCAGTAAATTCATCCACGGATGCGCCACCCTCCTCCCCGAGGACGTGACGTCCGTCCCCTACTGGATCGACGACATCTCCATCCGCGAGTCGATAATCGCCTCGGGCGCCTCCCACATCCTCACCAAGATATCCGAGGAGAACACCGACGAAGGTGAATTCGGCAGGTCGGGGGCCGGGCCGGGGGCTAACCAAATGTACCCTCACCTGCTCCCTCACGGGACGAGCAACCAGAGGGGGAAGGGGGACGTCATAAGCGCGAGGACGAGCGGGCAGAAGTTTGAGGGGAACCCGGGAGACCAGGTCGGAGCTAAGGTGAGGGGAATAAGGTCACAGAGAGAGAGAGAGAGAGAGAGAGAGAGAGAGAGAGACTCACAGCCGTCACCACCACACGCGCAGTTCATGAACTTCGGCCTCAACTACGACACCGACTCCGACGATAATCCGTCCGACTCCTGCTGGCCTTCCTCCTGTTGCGTGAACTACGAGACGGCCGCCCCTACGTCCATCCAGAAGGTCGAGCCGAAGGTCTTCTTCGCTAACGAGAGGACGTTCCTGCACTGGTTGCACATGGCCGTCGTTGTCAGCGGCGTCGCGAGTAGTATACTCGCGTTCTCGAAACCAGGAAGGTGAGGGTATAATACATTACCCTGACCCCGCTAACTTCCCCCCACCTCACCCTAATCCCCTTTCCCCTTTCCCCTTTCCCCTTTCCCCTTTCCAGCTTCGGCGAATGGTTCGGAATAATGCTCCTCCCCATCTCCCTCGGTTTCTGCACCTACGCCCTCCACACCCTTCACTGGCGCGCCGAGCGCATCAGGCTCCGCGTCCCAGGCAGGTGGGACGACCCCATGGGACCTACTATTCTTAGCGTTGTGCTTATTGTGGTTTTTAGTATTAACTTTTGCTTTGAGCTGTATGGGATTGTGGAGAAGGATATTAGAAGGGCGGAGGGGTACTGATTGTGTAGGGTTTACTTTTAGGTGGGGGGGGCGGGGGATTTCTGTAGTGAGTGGGGAGAGAGAAAGGGGGGGAGAAGCTAATAATTTTGACCGTAAATGAGATTTGCTTCGTTATCGCGGAGCTACTTCATTTCTCTCACATAGACACACGTAGTAGTCTACTTTTCCCCAGTTCAGTGCCAGTGTCAAGTTGCATCTTCGCCTCGTTGTGTCTTGAAAAATAAAGCCTCCCGAAAAATAACCTCGCGAAACTCACGTCAACTCCGTCAAATAGTATTAACGCCTCGCATATAACATTTTCGATCTTTGTCAACTTTCCCTAACCAAGCTTGCATAAAGCTCCTTTTTTCACCTCGGGCAGGTCGGTCCTTCATGCATTATACCTGGTAGGAAATGGTCTCCTAGCGAAAATTACACAAAATCCCACACAAAATCCCCTACCCCGCGGTCCGAACACAAATCCCACGATAGTACCACCTACATCAACTAATCGCTTCACCCCCTTCCGGACCCAAACTCACCCCCTTAGCGGCCCCTCCTCCCATTCTGACAATCCCCCACCCCTTTACCTGCCCGCGGGAGATCCTGATCTGAAACCCCCACCTTAGCTCAATCTCCTGCCAGGTCAAGCGCCCAAAATAAACCTCGCTCCTCCATAAGTATCCCAATCCGTCCTGTAGCCTGCCTTCAAAACCCCACTCCCGAGCCCGCACCTTACCTAAATCACAAAAATGAACAGACCGAAGGAATTGAGCCTCTCTGCCACCCTTGGCCTGCGGACCTCGCGTGCTATGGACGATGGCAAATTGCTACCCCAGCACACCCCTTCCCTCGTCTCAGAAGTCTCCTCCGACATACAATGGAAGGACCGTTACAACGAAGTCCGTAGGAAGTTCCTCGACCTCCAAATAGAGATCAACAAGAGGACTGACCAAACTAAGTCCAGGCAGGGGGAGCTGATGCAGCAGATCAAGGCGACGGACGGCCTCAATAAGAAGCTCAACGAGGAGATACAGAGGCTGGTGCCGTTGGTGGGGAAGTCTCAGCCCAAGCCGAGTGAAATAGGTGAATACCCTGGGCGCTCATACCCCGCACCCCACATACCCACATACCTACCCCACGCACAAACTTACACCCCCTCCTCCTCTCCTCTTTCCCAAACAGCTGATCTCGGCAACACCGGCCTCTCCCGCCTCCTCTGCACCTTCCTCCCCAATATGGTGATAGACCACATAAACAAGGGAAAATTTAAGGAGGGCGCGCATTTCACCACTCACCACGACACCACCCTGCTCTTCGTGGACATCAGCGGGTACACGGCGCTGGCGCAGAAACTCGGGGCGGAGGGGACCGAAGGAACGGAGAAGGTGAGACGACAAATGAGCGTAAGGTATGAGCTGAGCTGAGCGACCTCGCTAACCCCCCAACCCCCCAACCCCCCCCAGCTCTCCGAGTCCCTTGACGCTTTCTTCAACATAGCTATTACCTCAATATACGCCCATGGTGGCGATGTGGTTAAGTTCTGCGGCGACGCCTTAATGTGCGTCTTCCTCCCACCCCTCGCGGCCACTGATGCCGCCAAGAAGGCGCAGATGGCGAGCGCGGCTTGCTGTTGCTTGGATTTGCAGAAGAAGCTTAGAGGTTTCAAGGTGAGTTGGGACCGGCGACGACGTCATCCCCCTCGAACCCCCTCCTTACACACACATTTTTTTTAGGCCGCCGAGGGAGTGACTCTTGACCTTAAATTGATGCTTGGGTACGGAACGATAGTAGGCAACTATGTAACTTCTTCGACCTACAATCACTCGGAGTTCCTCATCAGTGGCCTCCCAATCAAGCAGGTGAGAAAAGAACGACGCTATCGCTACCCCCATCTTCCGCTAACCCCTGCCTCTTCCACCACCACCTGCCCCTACCATAGATTACTAAAATTGACAAAGCAATAAACCCTGGTGAAATCATGTTGAGCGACGAGGCCTTCAACGTCATTGAGGATCTAGTCAAGGTCAAGTCCAGCCCTAGCGCTGGTGGCCTTAAAATCCTCCTCGGCTGCTCTTTCGAATCGTCCGCGACGACGTCCGCGGCGGCGAAGATGCTCAAGTTCTCAGACACAGAGAACAAGGTGAGAAAGCAGCGCCGACCCAAAACCCCTCCCCACACCCACCCTCTCACCCAAACCCCCCCCAACCCTATCATCACAAAAAAAATCTCCTAGCTCCTGTCGCCCTTCCTCGACGCCCAAATTTTCGAACAGGTCAAGGAAATAAGCTACACTTGGTCTCGAATGTCAACGTACAAGGACTACACTCGCTCCCGCCTTTCGCGCCACGACACGTGCACGACTCTGTTTGTGAATATGATAAACGACAAGGTGAGATCCTCGCCCCACCACACCCCCTAGCCCCCTGCCAAACTCTAATTCATGAACATCAACCTTCTTGCGACTCCCCCCCCCTCCCTTACAGTTCTGGGACAAGGACCCCTCCGTTGTGTGTGACATGTTCCAGAAGGCCTTTGTGGCAATCTACGAACCTCTGCGCAAGTTCCACGGAGTGCTGCGCCAATTCCTCCAGGACGATAAGGGGCAAGTGGGCATCATCATTTTCTCCGGTAGGGAATCTAACACCCTGGCAGCTTGCCGGTGCGCGCTCAAGATAAAGGAAACCTTCAATGGTGAGAACTTGTTGTGAGTAACAATCCAGCACCGCTACAAAATTCTGACACCCCTCACTCGCGCAGAACTGAACATCAAGTTTGGCATGGGCATCGCCACTGGCAAGGTCTTCTGCGGCCCTGTGGGCGACCATAGTAGATGTGAGATGAGTTGGATCGGTGACAGTGTGAACCACAGTGCTAGGTTGATGGGCATGTCCATGAAGACGAATAGGTGAGGCACTATAATTAATATATCATTAACGTCCTCTGCCGCTTTGCTCCCTCGATACTCACAAAACGAAATCCACAGCATCTACGCCGACAAGAGCTCCGTGGATGCCGCGGCCTCTGAGGTCGTCTTCGAGAATATTGGGCAAATAGCCCTCAAGGGCAAGGGGCTAGTTCAGAGTTACGAGGTCAGCGGATTAAAGTACAAGGGCAGCGTGTTGACTGATCAGAATTCCGAGGCGGCCGACATGTCGGCTCCTCCTCAGATGTTCGACAACCTTGCCGGAGTTCACTCGGCGTTGCTTTTGGACTGGGCCGTGCACAGCGCAACAAATAGGCAATTAGGCGTCAACGTCAAGAAGCAAAACGGCAATGGAGAGGGATCTCCGAAGCAGTCTCCGAAGCAGTCTCCGAAGCGCCTCAATGCAAACGCGGGCGACGCCGAATCGAGTAATGTCGATGACCTGTTCAAGGCTGGCCGTTTGGCGGTGAATTTGAAGAAGGTGAGAAGGAGCCAACACTAAGATAAGAAGGCCTCGGTACTCGCGACGCAAGCGGCCTCGTTCTAACATCGCCCCAATCATAATCAATCGTTTTGCAGTTTCGGCGGAAAGCTCAGCGAAAGGCGCAAGAGAAAAGAGAAGCCGGTGCGTTGACACCTCCGAGTGAAGAGACTTCTCCGGCAGAAACCCCTCAGGCGACAGTGGCGACTCTCAACCTCCAAGATGGCAACGACATCGACAACCGCAGCCCCAACGGGAGTGACGATGAAGGGTCTCCAAACGCGCCCATCAAGGAGATAGACCCTAACATCAAGGAGATCATGGACCTGAATCCCCACCAAAATAGCTTCATCAAGTCTCCCAAAAATCAAAATATCTCGGGAGAAACGGCCAACGCGACCACCCTCGATAATAAAGTGATAGAATTCTTCGATAAGGATCCAAGCCTGAAAAGTATAGAAGGCATTAAAATCGATAAGAGTGGCCTTGATTCGCCACTTATGTCCTTCACCCCCTCTCCTGCGTCAACACCCATACAGTCGCCCCGTCAATCCTTCGTGCAGAGCAGGCAGCCATCGTCGAGGAGCAAAGTAACTGGCGACTCGAAACGCAATGTTGCTAGCAGCAGAAATCTCGCCAACAAGAATTTCGCCAACAAGAATAGTAGAAGTCTAAGACGAATCTCGGCGGGCGTGGGCGTTTCGCCCGTGAACCCGTTGTCAAAATCCTCCAAACGGTTTAGTCAGGGGAACCTTGACCTGCTAAATCAGGTATCTGGCGCTGCCGACGAAGTCTCAACAAAACCTGATAATGTTCCGCTTATTCTGGGCAACTCGAAGAAGACAGCGTTCGCAATTTGCTGCTCTCTCTGCGTCTCAGACATGATAGGTGAGACGCTTCGTCAAAGTGCGCTCCCCGCACTTCGCTCCTCGGTGATTCGGAAACTATCTCCGCTTCTTAATTCTAACTCTTCTATTCGCTCGTCGCAGACGCCGACGACTTGAGTCTCATTCGTGACACCGTCGTTGATTTTGGGGCCGACGTAATAAGCGTGACACCCTTCCTCTCTGCTTCGCATTCATTTGTGGCCACCATAGTATTCATAGAGGGAACGTTGCCGACTCGGCAGACCGGAGGAGAGGGTAGCCAGTCCAAGCAAAACTTGGTAAATAATTTCAGTAGCTTCCTCGAACATTTGCTTCACGACGAGCACTTTTCTGGTGACGATAGTCCCGTCAAGAGTGTCGGGGCGAGCGCCGGTGACATAAACCTCTCGATTAAGCCGCAGTCCAGCACTTGCCTTCTTGCGACCGGCTACCCCCTTCAGGAGTGCCTCGATGTTCTCGACACATCGGAGCACGTCGGAGCAAGGTAAGCTGCATTGATTCCGGTTATATACATATGTATATTTCTCACCCATTCGTTGCCGCACTCGTCAATTATCGCAGAGGCGAAAAGGCTATCATTATGATAACCGAAAGTATTTACAACTTGGATGGGGCTAAAGACCTCCTAGAGAGTCATCACAAGTTAAATTTCTTCAGTAAGCAAGACCGCCAAGAGGCACCTCATTTCACACCTCAGACCACTGCCGACATGTACTGCCTGCATCTTGGAAGTTCCAATAGCCTGAACCCAGGCATTGCAATGCCCGTGGCCTTCATCCGACGCTTTCTCAACAACAAAGAGCTAGAACGATGCAACAAGTACTTGGAGAAATCTTGCTCGCCGGTACTGCAGAAGGTTGCCAAGGCAGGAGGAAGCGTGCAAAATCTCCAAGGAATCTACGCCGACAGCAGCTTAGTGTTCATCTTCATCGGATTAAAGGGCGATACCATGCTCAGTTTCCACGAAGAGGCCAAGGAGGCGCAGAGGGAGAAGGACAGGCAATTGAGCGGGGGAACTGACGATGGGCTGAGCAACTCTCAACAGCACAAGAGGAAGGAGAAGAAGAAACCTTCCGACTTCTTGTTATTCAAGATGGCCCGCAAGGTGAGATAAAATTTGTGTTGCAACTCGTCGCTCACGCGGACAAAAATCTAACTTACTCACTCGTCGCAGGCCGTTGACATCGCAGAGAAGGAGTTGGGCAAGATAGGGGGTGAGATTCTTTCAAGCACCCTCACCAACACGGCAATTCAAATGTCATTTAAGGCGTCCTGCAAGCCTGAAGTCGCCTCTTACCTCTGTTGCCGCGTGAGGGCTGCCGTCTCAAGTCATCATTTCACCGAAAATTTCCGAGCATTTGTTCGCTTCGGCGACATAAATTGGCGAACGGGCTTCAACGGGTCCACATTGCCGCACGGACACATCGTCCGGTCGATAGCGCACGCTGTTCAGACTATGCGCAAGAAGAACTTACCTTCCGGTGTGTACCTTCACACTGACGGCGTCGACATGACGGGCAGGGCTGATTACAGTATGCTGACCAAGCTGACTATGATGAGCAATCATATTGAGCAGCAGGACAGCGAGTACGATTCGGATGACGACTACCAGGAGGAGTTAATGAAAAATGAGATGGACAAGATTAAGAGGCGCACCCTCAAACGAGAGCGAGAAATAGCCCAAAAGCAAGAACCAGAACGTGTGCGTTCGCCTCCGCCTTTGGGGGGTCACTCTTTGCCAATAACTGACTTATCGTCACCAAAACACGCCGAGGTGTCGACAATACGCTTCAGGAAGGCGGCAAATGCCATCGTCAACAGTGTTAGGGTTACTAAAAAATCAGTGGTGCAGCACAATCGAAGGGCGCAGAAAGCGATAAAGCCGCAAGAAGCGAACGAACTCCATAAGAGCATCATGCGCAACCAAGAGCTCAATAATAAATGGATGCACTGCGACGACATTCTCTCTCCCGCCTGCAAGATGGTGCACCAGAAGTGTAAGAACGTAGGAAGGACCGAGCTTCAAGACTTGCTGTTCAGGCAAGTTGAGACGCTGCTTTTGTCGAGGGAGTCGACTTTCACCATTTTGGAGAGCAAGGGCGGATATGGGAAATCATCCATCGCCAACGTCGTGCTGGCGCTTGCCAAGCGGGTCCGCATCACTCATGTGAGAGTGCAAACCGACGAGAATTCAATGCATGACCCGTGGGCTGTGTGGAAGCCGGTGGTCCGATTTCTTCTCGGCGCTAGCGGCATCGATAAGGAGGATGGAATCTTGCAAGTCCTCGACCTTCTCCCTCTAAAGGAAGAAGAAAAGGCGAGGGCTGTCATTTGGCTCCACGACATCATCCCGGAACAATGGTGCCAAGCTTCGACTTTGAAGCGGCGCGCCAACGGCTCCGCTATTCAAACTGTCGATAGTGTTGTCAGAAAGACTCGCAAAGGTGAGAATTGACAACAATTTTCTATCCGAAGTAAAGGCGATACTTTCTATCGACCCTAACCCTGCCGACCCTCCCAACACCACCGCAAATCCCCAGGTTCGATCATTGACACCCTGGGTAACGACGACCTTGCTGACATTGAGGACGAGGACAGCAGCATGGGCGCCGCAGGTATTCTAACCATGAAGCTAGAGCTGTTTGACCTTTTGCTCCGTGCGCTATTTGTCAGGGCCGGCCTCTTGGTTCTCGTCATTGAAGACCTGCACTGGATGGACGTGTCCTCGTGGAAACTCATGAGGCGTCTTTGCACCATCGAGGAGGGCGTCATGATTCTCTGTACAACCCGCCCGCCAACCGCCGCCCAGGCCGTGGACTACACTCACATCATTAACAATTGGCACAAGGGAAGGAGGGAGGTGCTTCAACGTTTGAACCCTCAAGATCTCCTCAAGATGGCTCAAAACACCTTCCCGACGAAGCACATCAACCCAGAATTTCACGGCCGCCTTGTGGCTGTGTCTCGCGGCTTTACGTTCCTCGCCGCCGAGCTCCTGCTCGAAGTTAAGGAAATGCCGGAACGAAGTGTCCTGCTCAAGGGTTTTGACGAGTTGAAGCATTTACTCGAGGATGATACATTAGGTCAAGGAAGGCACAAGAGGGGGGCAGCACCTGCGAAGGAGATGGGAAAGATGGGACTTCCTCACATGCACACCTTTAGCAAACCCTTGACTACCGATAAAAAAGACAAGGCAACCAGCCGGGCAGCCGCCCCTGTCACTGAAGTTGATGCTGCAGTCAACTCCGTCGTGACCCTCCAGAGCAATCCGAGATTCGCTTCGCCCAGGCAGGCAGGCCGCGGCATTAAGCCTCCACCATTTAAAAAGCAAAGTACCATCGAACGCGGCATGCGCAGGGCGTCTACGTTCATCGCCCAAAAGATTATATCCCTAGATGACAAACAAGGGGGTATTATACGATCCACGTCACGCATGCTCCGCAGCCCTTCAAGGGGCACCAAGGTGGCCTTGCCAAATATCAGCGAGTCTAAAATTGCTGCAGAGACTGAGAACTTCTTTGAGCAGAATCCAGAGAGTAAGCATCTCCGCGATGTCATGGAGCATTTTAATGTCAGCAGTGGCGATGAAAAAGACGGCAAGGAAAAGTTCCACCAGCTTACAATTGCGTCCATGAGGGACATAGAATTGGCGAAGGACAAGTACACGGACGATGAGAAGCACCAGATGGAGATGTTTTATGCCATGTCTCGCGGTGACGAGAGAAGCTCTGGCTGGGAACAAATCTCGTCCCACAGCGGCTGCGATTACTACATCCGGCAGGATGCCAGCAGCTCACTCCGGCAGGCCAAGACAGTGACGACGACCGAGAACGCTAGCCCTGACGAGTGTTTGGCGTTTTTGCTCGGAACCAGCCACCTTACCTCCTCTCGCAAGCCCACCATGATCGGTGGCATGAAGGTCAAGAAAGTTAACGACCACAGCGAAATTGTCTGGCTCAAATTCAAGTTTCCCACTCCCATGTACAATCGGGACATTGTGTACAAGAGCTGCTGGAAGAGAATGAGAAAAGACACTGTCGTCCTAGTCATGACGTCGACTAATTCGGAGGAAGCTCCTCCGAAGGAGCACGGTTTCTTGAGGATGGAGCTCAAGTTTGGCGTCTACGTGCTGGAGGGCAGCTCAGGCCTCGGAACCAAAATAACCCATTTCCTCTGCGTCGATCCGATGGGCTACATTCCTTCCAGCCTTGTGAAGACTTACATCATGCACTTCACCAGTGGCCCTTCGGAGGTTCGCGACTACTATTCCACCATGGAGGACACCGGGCTGCCCCTTCTGAAGAGACTGCTGGAACGGCGTTTGGGCGATCTCTCCAAGACGAAGATATTGCTGCTTGGCTACGCTGCCGTCATGGGTGGAACCATTCAGAAGGCATCCGAATTAGTTGGGGCCCTCAGGGAGGAAGCTAGGCAGGGGAAGAGAATGGACGCCAGGTCCTTAGTCGAAATAGACCCTGACACGTTGTACAAAGACCTCGCCGACCTTGTTCGCATGCGGCTGCTGGAAGGCGACTCTATTCCTGAGACGAATCTAGGCCACGGTGGCGACACGCGGTACACTGGAGGTTACTCTCAAAAGGGTGGCGAGTCGTTCGAAGTTTCGCACATGCTGGACGAGGGAAGTGAAATTGAGTCGGTGGGCAACTTTTCGGTGAGGTTTGTGCACAAATATGTCCACGACTGCTGCCTCAATATGCTGCCCGAGAAGCACTTCAAGCTCGCGAACAGAGTCGCTGCCGAATTGATCTCTCAAAGAAAGAAGGGTTCGTCTTCCATGTTTGAGCACCACCACTACGAGCTCGCGAGGCTCTACAGGAATTGTGGGGAGTTTGAGGAGGCGAGATTGAACTTCATCATGGCTGGAAACTCTGCTATGAACCACGGCGCAACCCGTGACGCCAGTAGAATGTATTTTCAGCTCATTGAGTTGGACTCCGCTCTGGACGAGGACCGTCTTCCCCTCCTCTCATTCCACAGCCTCGCCTATGAGCAGGCGCACCTGCACTACATGCTGGGCATGACCGTCAACCACCCCTTTGTGCAGCGAATGTGCTTCGAGCAGGCGCTTAAGTTCCTCGGCAGCACATTCTCTCCCAATACTAGGTCACTAAAGAACTTGGCTCTGATATTCCGCACCAAGATGAAGTGGAAACTCAGCCCGCCGGACAAGCGCGCCAAGAGAGCTATCAGCCACACAGACCGAGCGAATGAGAACCAGCTTAAGGCGAAGATTTGGCAGCAGCTCGCTACCCTCTTTCATGATAACTCCAGGGTCTTCCTATTTTGCAACTTCATTCAAGTCCATCACAGCTGTCAGGTGGGCCTTTCCGACGAGCTTCTGGTCGGGTTGGCGGACATCAGCAACGGGTACATTTCCAGCGGCAACTTCATCGAAGCTGAAAAGTACCTCTCCAAGATCGAGCCTGTCGTAGACCTCATTGAGTCGCCTCTGAGCCGTTGCTGTTACCTCTACGCTCGTGCGAAGTCCATGTGCGCCAAAGGGAACCTCCTCGACTCCCTCCCTATCTACGAGGACGCTAGCTCCGGCTTCTTCACACTCTGCGGTGACTTCCGTCGCTGGTTCAACACCGAGGCGGAGGCTGCCATGACCATGATGCAGCTCGGCATGCTCTCCGAGGCCCTCGAGAAGTGCCGCAAGTCGTTGATCAAGTGCGACAACATTGCCGAGGAGACTTGGAAGGTCGAGTTCATTCACCTCTTCGTCATGCTCAACACGCGCGCCGGCTACTTCAAGTCAGCCTTGGAAAATTTCACGGAGTTGGAAGAGGCAATGAAGCAGACGCGCTTTGGCGGGGCAGCGTCCATGACGGAGATGTTCACCGATGGGCAATCGGAACTCAGCAAGGCCATAGTGAACAAACTGCTTCATATCGACAGTAGGCATATCAATGACATGAATGTCCCCCTTGGCGCGACCGCCGCCGCATATTGCATGCAGAGCGAAGACGGTGATGATGCCAAGTCTGCGGTGATGAAGATCCTGAGTGGCGTCCTACCGTCAAACGCTCATTGGTGGCACTACGAGGTAGCCTTTTGGGGCTGCTTGTCAGCCACGGAAGTCTGCTCTCGCATTGCCGACAAGAATCAAACTGACGGGAACTTGAAGGGCGAGGCAACTTCAGGTTTCGTTGAAAAGCAAACTGAAATGAAGTCGGCCTTGAAGCGATGGGTGAAGTGCCTCGAAGGCTTCCGGAAGTACCCCGTGTGCGTCCCATGGATCGACATAGTCCAGTGCAAGGTACTGGCCATTGAAAGCTATGACTCCGAACTGAAGATTGTCAGCGTGCTAGAGAAGGCGCTAGACAAGGCTCAGATTACCGGAAACGTCTTCGCTGCCGCCATGTGTGACATCGAAATTGCCCAAGCCAATAGAAGCGCGACGATGTCGGCGAGAATAAATAGGTGCAAGAACGCCATGTCCCGATTTGAGGAGATCGGCGCTTCCTTCGAGCTGGAGAAGAGCATCCTCGCCCTCGTAAGGTTAGACCCTATGAGCCCTGAGTTTAGAAAGATGGCGGACAAGGTTGGCACGGACGAGAGGAGGAAGAGCGCCCAAGCAACTAACAAGGAGGCGTCCTTCAATTTCCACCTTAACGATATGCACTCTGATACCCTCGACTACCCCCTTGTCGGCAGAAAGGACGAGTTCACGCTAATAATGAAGGCGGCCAACGGGTTCAGGACAAAGAGAGGGACGGTCATTGCGCCTATTCTCATCGAGGCGTCTGCGGGCATGGGTAAATCAGCTCTTCTAAAGGGAGTGTACACGGACCTCACCAAGACTATGAGCAGTCACTTTAAAATTTTGAGGTCCGACGCTAGTGACCTCGAATCCGCAAATCCTTTCTACATTTTCAAGCGGATCTTCTCCGATCTCCTCTTGTTGGATGCAGCGCGAAAGGAGAGTAACTCAAGGGACACGATCGTTCTCAACAGCAGGAGAGGTGACCAGCACATGCAGATGTACTCAGCTGACAGTTCTACCAGCGATAGGCACGATCGCGAGCATCTACTGTCTCAGCTGATAGAATGCATCGGAAGAATTGAAGCGGAGAGATACCACCCTCTCATTAATCAGGTCATGAGCTGGAATTACCCCGAGACCGAGTACACGAAGGATCTCAAGGGCGAAGTGAGAAACACCAAGACTCTCGAGTTTCTCCTTCGTGTCTTGGAGGGGCATGCCAGGAAACACAAGAGGCTCGTGTTCTTCATCGAAAACATCCACTGGCTGGATACGATGAGTTTCGAGCTCTTATTGAAGTGCTGCGACTCGTCGTCAATGTGGTTTATGCTAACTTCCAGGACTGGGGTGTACGGGGACATTGAGCACCATCAAATAGATGAGCAAGGTCTTCGCACACAGACTTCGCAGACTTTCTCGAGTGTCAATCGCAATGAATCCGAAATAAAAGGGGGTTGGGCCGAAGTGAATAACCTAAACTCTTCATCTAAGCTTACTGGTTCACAGAAGGCAGTGGATAAAATGGTAAGCAAGAGGCTGATACCTCTGCCAGTTTCCCGCCACCCTCAAGCGTCAGGAGTCATCGGGCAAATTCAGAACCAGAACCTTGGCAGAAGGGGAAGTATCGAGAAGCAGGCTGGTAGAAGGCTGAGCACCGAGAAGCTCGGCACCAGTATTTGCATGATCAATGCGGATGATGACGACGTCGATGCGAAGCAGGTCGTGGAAACTGGCATTCGAAGAGGCTCAGTTGGAAAGGTCAAGGTGGCCACACACTCCCCTCAACGTCGAAGCTTGCTTACGAGGCAACAAAGCAAATCTAAAGAAGACCTCCAAAGTAGTGATAAGTCGATCAGAGGAAGTCTCGTTTCTCCTTTGGTGAAGAAGATTGGAAGGTCGCTGTCAGGGACAATACTACCAGAACCGACGCAGATTGGAGATGAGGATCACATCCCTCAGAGTCCTCTCGCCGGAGCGCACCGTCCCCCACATCTTTCGCCAGAGACACCACAAAGACGCAGCGTCACTAAACCAAACCTTCCTCACCAAAATCAAAATCCTACTGACAACATCGCGAATGATATCGACTCCGGCCTAAACCTAGCGTTCCAGCAGCTAATCTATGAGAAGATGGCGGTGTGCATTCTCTTGGGGAACATCGACAGAGAATCTCTCCATGAGCACATCTGCCACCTCTTGGACTGCACTGCCGTTTCAGAAGAGCTTTTGAACGTAGTCGAGAAGCGAGCGGGGGGCAACTTCCTTTACGTGCAGGAGTTCATCGGCAGCATGGGTGACGCCGGAATTTTAGTTAGAGAGGGCGGTGGACGAGTCACGATAGAGAGCGAAGATACGCTGGCGGTGCCTGACAAGATTGAGGCGCTAATTAGCTCGAGGGTGGACAGTTTGTTCCCATCACAGCAGTACCTGATCAGAACGGCAGCGGCGATCGGAAAGGAGTTCCGTCTCGAGATGCTCGTGGCGGTCCATCCGAACACTGACATGCTGTCCACCTTGGAGCGGGACATGAAAGAACTCGTCAGGAAGCGCTTTTTGGAATTCGTGGGCGACGAGAACGAGACACTGAGGTTCTGCCACACTTACGTCCAGGAGGCCGTGTACATGTCGGCGCTGGTAGACACCAACAAACAAATTCACCGGAGCTGCGCCCAGTACTTCGAGATATATTACGTGGACGACTTGTCTCCCCATTTTGGCTCCATCGCCAAGCACTACAAGCTCGCGCAGCAGTTCCAGCAAGCGGCCCATTACTCTATCCTCGCCTCTGAATTCGCCCTCTCCAACAACATGTACGAGAGTACTATAGAATTTGTTGACATTGCAATGGAAATCGTTCAGAAGATGGGGAGACGATACAAACCCAGCAACCGGTTCAAGACGTCCACCCGGGAGTTGGCGCACCTGCACTTCCAGGCGGGGACCGCCAGGTGAGATAGGGGGCCAAGAACCGAGAACTCGCTTGCTTATGTATTATTTTTCTAACTCTATATATAATAAATAATACTGCACACGAATAGATTTGCAACCGGAAACCTGCAGGCGTCCATTTTCCATTACGAGCAGTGCATAAGAATGAACGGCCACTTGGTTTTGAACCGCAACCCGGCCATGTACATTGAGCGAGTGGTTAACAAGGCCCGGGTACTACTCATGGCCAACCGCAAGGTCCAGCACGGAGTGGTGAGCGATGCTCTGGCCTTGACCGACGAGAGCATGGACCACAACTCGATGGTTAGCCAGGCGTTTTTGAGCCTTGCTAGCTTGTACCATATGCAGAACGAGAGCTACCATAAGAATCACGTGTCCTGCCTGATGAAGGCTGCGAGGTACGCGACCAAGGAGGGGACTAGCACAAAGAGTCTGATCAAGGTTTTGTGCGGACTTGCCGACATCGGAATAACTCTGAAGTGGAACAGTATCGTCGACTATTGCATCCACGAGTGCGGGAGGTTAAGCACGGAGTTGGACGCCACCGACTGCTTCGGCATGTACAGCTGCGTGAAGGCTCTGAGGTACACGTTCCAGGGCGATTTAGGGATGGCTAAGGAGAAATTCGAGATCGGCTGGGACCTCTGCTGGGAGGAGAGGCAGCTGGACTGGTGGAGTATGGCTCTGATTGGCAACGCTTTCACCGATTTCGAGGTGGGCGAAGGATGGGATTGCTTGTCGTTGATCAAGGATGAGATGAGTCGGGCCATTGCGACGAGGAACTTCTTCATCTTCGAGCGCATCTGCGTATTCTTGCTGCCGTACCTATGGGAGATGGACACGGAGATCGAAGCGGATGGAACCATCAACCCGGATGGCGACTGCTACGAGGAGTGGGTGGACTACTTCGTCGATCAGAGTGCAGTGCTGAGTAACGAGAGTGTCAATGACAAGACTAGAAACAGCTTCAGGTACTTCATCGGTAGTGACGGTCATTTGGTCTGCGCTGCCGGGGTGCTGAGGGAAATAAACTTGGGCTTCTTCGCCAGCGCTGCCGAGTGGGCCCTGCAGCTCAGTAAGAGCTACGAACACTGGCCGCAGGATAGGTGAGAAGCGAACGACGGAGCGAACGACGAAGCGAACGACGGAGCGAAGCGACGAGGTGTGTGGCTGCATTATCTAACCTAATCTTAACGCTTTCTTCCTTCACCCGTCGCAGCATCGAGACTCTACTCATGAGCCTGCCGACGTATCAACTTGTTGCCGCCCTTCTGACCCTGCACAAGGAGCAGTCTCGGAAGGTGAAGGGCAATGCTCAAAAAGAGCTCGACAACTATCCCCAAGGGTGTTTCACCAGCGCCGCCGAGGGTATCGTGACCGCCTTCGAGCAAAACGTCATTGCGGTGGTCAGCAAGCCGTGGGCTTTGATGTGCAGAGCGCTCTTGCACAAGGCCCACAACAGGTTGGAGAAGTGTGTGGACAAGCTGACCGATGCCCTTCGAATTGCCAGTCACCACAGCATGCAGAGCTGCATGGGCTACATATACATGAACCTTAGCCAGACCGAGAAGTTGCTCAGCAGCAACAAGATGATTAACGATGTGCATGCAAGCATTGCCGGAGCGCAGAGGAACCAGCCGGAGAAGGGCCAGAGGATGTCAACGGCAATGGTAACTAAGAAAGGCAGGGGCGGCAGGAGGAAGGCCGCAGTGGCGGTCGCGAAGGAGGCGGTCGACCTGATATATATGTCGCACGCGAGATCAGCGCTGGACATCGCCGAGAGGTGTGGCCTGACTCACGTTTATTTCAGCTGCCTAAAGCTTCTCGACAGTAAGGCCAGCCAGTTCGGCAGTTTCAGGCGCCTCAGCGGAAGGCAAAGCTTCATGCCCGACACCGTGAATCACGAGGGAGGGCGTCGCCGTATTGAGGCGCTCCACGACCATCGCCTTGGGTCTGTGGTCGATTCCGGCAGAGGGGGTCACCACGAATCCATATTCGACGGCACAGCGAACAGAGGTGAGGCGGCGAGGCATGCGAGGGAGCGAAGTGACGAACCGAGCCTTAATTCTAACCCTTATTTGTTCTTCACAGGCTTCGGTTTTGTCAGGGCCAGTCTGGTCGACGCCCACGGGCGCGGAAACACTCGCGGAACATCATTCCACAGAGGCCAGGACAGCACCCACGTGCACCAGGAGACTTTAGTGGACGTCCGAGGCGTCAGCCACAACAACAGCCTCGCCCCTAACCGCCACGTCCACCGGAACTCCACCAAAATGCAGGCAGGAGGCGACGGGCCGGGGAACAAGTTCCATGCCCTCCCACCCGGCATAATAGAAAGCGCGATAGAAGAAGGCGAGGACGAAGACCGCACGTCCTTCATGGTCGGCACCCATAAATCAATAGTTGGGGCGGACGTCGGACTGACCACAGTCGGCGAGGACGGAGGACATTCAGAAGTCGACCGTTCCCCTTCTTTCTCCTCCGAATTGTCCACGTTCAGACGCGGCAAACTCCAAAAGGGCGTCTCCTGGAAACAAAATAACAGGCCAAAAATGAGCCCGGCACTAAAACAACTTAGCCAGAAAGTTCTCACCAGTAAACGCGGAGAGGAAATGAAGGAATACGTGAGGATGGAACAAGGAGAATGAAACAGGGTATTAAAATAGGCAACAACATTACTGTATAATATATAAGGTGTAAAATAAAATAGACAACGGAATAAATAGATGAGATTAACAAATCCAATAATTTGTTACTGAAAAAGTGTCTCTTTTCATCTTCTCGCTTTCATCTTCTTGAAATATCCCTCTTTATCCTCTCCTCAATCGCCTTATCAGCCTGATTAAACTTAACCTGTATCTGCTGAACACTCTCCCTCCCCACAACCAACATCCTCGCAATAACCAAAGGATCAGTTTCAGCTCTACCCTGTTCAAACTCTTTTCTAGCTTCGAGCTTGAGACGGGTGTTCCAAGGGGAACCGGTGGGATCGCAGTGGTGGAAGGCACGACAGGTTCGGAGGACTTCGCGGTAGAGGGATTGGAACTCACGGAGGGAGGTGGAGTGGAGCCATTTCGAAGCGGACTTTGAAGCCATTTTTACGTATTATTATTAATTCTATAACTATTAATGCAGGTGGAAAGGTGCGTTCAGTGCTGGTGCTTGTCCCTTATTTGTCCAAAATTTGTGTTATATTAGACCCGAAACGGGCAAATTTTAAATAAAAAGCCTTCAATCAATCTTAGAAAAGCTGCGGGAAAGTTTCCTAGGACGGCAGAGGCGATGTTCAATGTTTTATTTGACACAAAGCAGGATTCTTTCTTCCCAGCACACTGTCTTAAAGATAATGGCTCCGTCGACTTCCGCTCGCAAGCGTTCTTCGCGTTCGGCGGCTAGAAATAGTACTACCTCGCGTTCCCGCTCCCGTTCCAGGTCAAATTCTCGTCCTTCGAAGAAATCCAAGGCCTCCAAGGCCTCCCAAAAGGCGACCTCCCCGTCCCTCGATGCGTTCATGTCCTCACAGCCTTACTCGCTCTCCTTCTCTCCTTCTTTCTTCGGTTTCTACTCCTACATGGGATTGATCACCGCCCTCTCCCCAACTCCCGTGTCAACTTCAGGCGCGTCCGCTGGCGCCATGGCCGCGGCAGCCGTAGCATCCTCCTCAAACAGCTTCAAAGCCATGCTCGACCTGAAGCTCTCAGACGTCGCCGACTTCTTCCCCTTCCCTTTGATGTTCCGTCTCGGTCTCTTCCGTGGTGAAAAATTCGAGAACCTCCTTAAAGAAGGTTACTCCCCAAACTGCCCAACCATAGAATCCTGTCCCATCCCCCTCGCCATTTCCGTCTTTGATCTCCGAACGTTGTCCTCTCACATTCTAACCTCAGGTTCCCTCTCCAAGGCCGCCCGTGCATCTAGCACCTTTCCCGGCCTCTTCGCTCCCGTCTACTACACCGACTGGTGTGATTCCACTTCATCAAATACCCAATCAAATAGCAGTAAGCTCCCAGGGTACTTAATAGACGGTGGTATAAAAGACGTCTGGGGAGCAGAAGGCGTAAAACACTTAATAGAAACCAACCACCCTTCCTTTAAAAACCTCAAGTCAAAGCGACTCGTTTTGGTGATGAACTCTGGAGTTGTTTCGTCTAATTTAAGTATGCCTATGGCTGAGGATTTTTATGTTGATGAGTTGTTTATTGTTGTGATTAGGTGTTCTATAAAAGTTGGACCGATGCATATGGGGAATGGTGCGAGGGTTTTTGAGGCAGTTAAAAAGGGGGTTGAGAAGGCTAGGGTAATGGAAGCGATTGAGAAGGACGGCAGGTACATCCTTGAAGTCGACTGCGATGAAAAATAAAAATAGCGTGTGTTTTTTGTTCTGCTTAAAAATGTCGTTTTTAAAGACAAGCGAGCTTTCAGTTTTCTGGAGAGGCGACGGCGAATCTATCCTCCCAAAGTCGACGACTTTCCACGCTGACCCTAACCTGGTACTCCCTGTACATCATGAGCAAATTCCCTATGACAGCTAAGATAATGACGAAGACAATCGTCAAATCGTTGGACGGGTTCAGGTGGTGCATAAAAATCGCGAAGTACGAGGAGGTGGTGTGCGTCGTCCTGGTCTTCTTCTTATTTCCGGCGTTGGGGGGCTCCTTCTTCCTGTTCTTGGAGAAGACGGCGCCCTTCCGACGCCATTCTTCCTCCTCCTTCGTTTCCTTCATTTTTTTGGCCTTCTGAGACGACCTTTTTTTATCTTCCCGCGGAGGTTTTGCGTAGTAGTACTCCTTCCTTTCCTTCTCCATCTTGACGTCCATCTCTTCTATGAAGCGGAGCACATTTTTAAAACTTTGATAATACTTATCCACGAACTCGTGAAGCTTCAAAAACTGCACGCTCATCCCTCCGATTACTCCGTTTGTCGCGTCCTCCCTGGCCCTGTCGTAGTACCTCTTCGCCATGGGGAAGTCTTGGGGGACGCCTGCCCCCCACTCGTAGCACCAACCTAGGTACCAGTTCGCCTTGGCATTATTCCCGCTTCCGCTTGCCGCGAGGCGGTAATGCTGCACCGCTATTTGGGCACTCTTGGAGTCGTCGGGGAAGATGCGGGCGTACCACGGGAGGCTGTTGTTGTAGAAGAACATGTCGCCGAGTTTCAAGCGGGACTTCCAGTTTCCGAGGGTACTAGATTCGACGAGGTGGGAGAATTCGGAGCTCTGCTCCATGCCCCATTCAACCTTGGCGTCGGCGAGGAGACGAAGGCTCGCGAGGCATCCCTTCTCGGCCCTTAACTTGAGGCCCCTCACCACCACGTCCCTTTTGACGACTTCTCTGAGAGCCGCCATTCTCTCCTCTTCCTTCTCTTCGACTCTTCCCAATGCGTACACGGCCGGAGCGTGGCCATAACTCGCAGCTACCCTCAAACAATTCAACGCGTAATCGTTTTTAAAGTTCCAATTGATGTGCTCCCCTTTCGCTCCTCCTCTGTACCCGTAGCTGAGCATCCCCGAGAGGTACATCGCGTGTTCGTTCCCCACCTCAGCGGCCTCCAGTATATACCTCGTCGCCTTCTGAAGATGCCTCCGTGGATTACTCGGATCAAGCATATGCAGCCCATACCCCAAAAGCAGGTGATCGTCGCACTGCCCCGGTCCCTTCCTCGTCTTCCTCTCCTCCCCCTCCAAAATCTTCCCCGTCCTCGTGAACCCGCAACCTATATCATCGCCCTCCGTCTCGTCCCACATCTCCTCGTGCTTCTTAACCAACGGTGTACAAACCCCCTTAGGGTCCCACCCTCCCCCCGTAACATAATCCCAAAAGCAAAACTTCCCGCACCCACTCCCCCCCCCACACGCCACCTCAAACATCCTCAACCCCTTCTCAACGTTTCTCCCCCCAACCCCCCAGTTCCCTTTAATCCAACCGAACCCCGCGTTAATACAGTTATTATAATTATCAACTCCGCAACTCGTATCCCAATACTCAACTTTACCTAAATCAACCAACCTGCTAGGTTCGACCCACGTACCTCCTTCACTTTCGTGGCGGCGGGTGTGGGTTTGGTGGGCGTTGTCGTAGGTTATTAGGGGCGAGATTTTTACCTTTTCGTGAGTGGTGTAGGTGCGGGTGGGGAGGGTTGTGGGGGTGTGGGAGTAGGGTGGGTCGAGGTAGGTTGAGAGGTACGGGTTTGTGGAGTCTGGGAAGGTGGTGTTTAGGTAGGTTAGGCGTTTGAGGAAGGAGGGAGTTTTTAGGTTCGTTATTGAGCGGGCTGCGGCGGCTTTTAGAGTCGCTTCGGTCTGGGTTTGGTAGAGCATGTAGCTTAGGACGTCGTCTTGGAGGGTGAGGAGGCGGGAGTCGCGGGAGAAGTGGACAGGGAGGACGGTGGAGATTTCGTAGCCCCATATTTTGTAGAAAGGGGTTCGGGGGCCGCATTTTTCGAGGATTATTTCGGCTGAGGTTCTGCAAAGTTGCAGACAGGAGAACAGTTGAAAGGGTTAGGGTTAGGGTTGAAAAGGTTAGGGTTGGGTTGTCTCAACGAACGGACTTGAACGGACTTTCACTTTCAACATCATTGTATGTCTCTTCCGTCTACGTTCGTTCTTCACTCTCCTCCTCACCTATTAATCCTCTCCGACTCAACGCTATGCGCGAATACAATATACTCTGCCAAAAGCTGTTCAAACCCTTCATCTTTCACATTGCAACCTGTTAGGGTTTCTGAAGTTAGGGTTCCTTCATGAGCTCCTCCTTCATGAGCTCCTCCACTCGCAATCCTGATCACATCAGAGTACGAGTACTCTACTCCCTCCTCTACTCCCTCCTCTACTCCTAACTTCAGATAGAATTGACTCGGTTGTAAATCATAATGTGACGGCATTCTCTTTTTAATATATACTAATAGTCCTCTCAAAGATTCACTGGACCTGTTAGGGCCACGGACACTTTCTAAATTGACATGAGATGAGCGTGAAGTGTGTGCAATAGATGTAGAAGATGTAGAAGACGTAGAAGGGACAGAGGAGAGGAGAAGGAGGAGAAGGAGGAAGAGGACATGAGACGAGAATGATGGAAGGGAATTTAAACGGAATGGTAGGGGAGAAAGCGACATAGTGATACGCTTAGTGTATAGGAGTGGGGGGTACTGGGCGCACGGCACTGTTTGTGACAGTGTCAGTCTAGCAGAAAGAAAGGAAAGAAGGTTGCCAGGACACTTCCCAAATTGAATTGCAAAAAAGCACCTTACGAACTCCACATACATTCATTTCACTGCATCATTTTATTGATACGCCAATCCTCGTATATTATTCCAGTCCAGGATTATATCATCGCTACAGCGTCTCGTTAAAGTGTCATACTTCCTTTTTCCCTCCGGCACTCACTCATCACCTCAAGAACCTTATTATTAAACCCTAGATTTCTCGCTCTTTACGACTGACTACACACTCGATTCTTACAATGCGGTTATGGCAAACCCTGCTCCTTTTGTTGATAGTGCGACTGAAGCCAGTAGCGACATTTCATGCGCATTTAAGTGCTAATTTAAATGCTCCTTTACTTCATGCTAGCCAAAAACAGTTCCAACAGTGCCAGCTGTCAACGCGACAACCAACGCGACAGAGATTGTTAAGTTCACAGCTCGGATGCCAAGGAAAAACGAAAAATGAGGTGGAACCGACGGCTACACCGAACACAGATACGCCGCCAAACGACCCTCCTTCCAACATCCCTTCCAACATCCCCAACCACCACCCTAAGAACTACCTGAAAACGACCCTCTCCCTCTCGCTCCCCCTCCTGCTGTCCTCTCTGACCGACCCTCTCTTGTCCCTCACCGACACCTTCTACCTCTCTTCCTCCTCCACCAGCCTCGCGGCCCTGGGCGTCTGCACCAGCATCTTCCACCTTTGCTTCAACAGCTTCAAGAGTTTCGCAAGCGCCACCCAGAGCCTCGTCAGCCAAAGCTTGACCAACGACGCTCCCAACGACGCTCCCAACGACGCACCCAATAACGACGCCCTGTTAGCCCAAAAAAAACGGTCCAACTACATCGAGAACTACTCCTGCAAGATATCCCTCGCGACGGGTTTCATAGTCCTCCTCTCCCTCCTCCACTTCTCCTCCCCCATCCTAAACCTAATGGGCGTCCCCCCCACCTCCCCAATCTACCTCTCCGCCCTAACCTACCTAAAGATCCGTTCCTTCTCCGCCCCCGCCGTCCTCCTCTCCGCCGTCTTCGACGGCATATCCCGAGGCCACGGAGACACCGTTCCCAGCCTTATATCCAGCGTCCTCGCTTGCTTCATTAACTTCGTTCTTGACCCGGTGCTTATCTTCACGTGCGGGTTGGGGATTAAGGGCGCGGCTATAAGCACTGTTGTTGGGGTGTACGCTAGTTGCGGGATACTGGGATTTTTGTTAAGGGAGAAGATAATGTTGAAGCCGAATGCTTCTATTTCCGCCGCTTCCGCGGCAGCCCATTCCCCAAAATATATCCTCCAACAGATGCTCTCCGCGAACCTCTCCATGCTCTTGAAGCAGACGTCCCTCCTCCTCGCGTGGGCTTTTTCGACCCGTCGCGCCTCCCTCCTCTCCCAAACGACTGCCGCCTCCCACCAAATCGGCCTCTCCGTCTGGCTAATCTTCGCCCTAATAAACGAAGGCCCCTCAGTCTCCCTCCAGTACCTAACCTCAAAATCCTCCTCCTTAAAAAGCATCCTAAAATACTTCCTTAAAATAACCACATTCATGTCATGCTTATCGACTTTCTTCCTCGTTATATTCAAGCCTATAATAGTTAATAATCTCACCCCTCCAGGAGTAGTACGTATAAAGTTCTCGTCAATATATCCTATAATAACATACACCCAAGCTCTAATAACCGGAACGTTGCTTTTAGAAGGAGTCGCAATAGGAGGTAAAAAATTTAACACCTTGGCGGTTGGGACGGTGGGGAGTATGTGTGCGAGCGTTTTTATGATAGGGAGGTGTAGGAACGTTTGGGAGATATGGATGTGGGGGATTAATGCGCTTTTTTTGGGGAGGCTGGGGACGGCGGGGATTGCGGTTGTGAAAATGTGGAGGGAGGAGGAAATGAGAATAAAAACGACGAAAGATTATAAAGAACCTTTATGAAATTCAAAATGGATCCATTTCTCATTACCGGTGGTGTCTTATAACATACCGTTCAACACAACATCTTCTTTCTTCTCTTCCCTTTCACCTCCATCTTCTCTCTTCATGCCTCCATAATCCTGCTTTTTTTCTACTAGTCCCTTCCCCGACTCCTCGCCCTCCCTCCACATGCAGCAGCATATCCCCATGATCATCACTACGAAGGAGAAGCTGAACATCATGAGCTCCCCGAATGCTAAAGAGGACAGCTCTTGGTAAAACACCGCGCCGGAGATGGAACCGTATATTACGAGGAAGGCCTGGTACATCGGGGCGATGAACAAGGCGTGGTACTTCTTCAGGCCGAAGTTCAGAACGATGACCCCGCCTGCGGCGGCCATTATCGCGCCGCCTATGATCAGGTAGGTGTCGAATTCTTCGAAGACGCTCCCCCCGTCCGCCTTCTCAGAGTTCGCTACGAGGGAGATGCTGCTCTTCACGAGGTAGTACTGCCCGCCTATGCTCCCTCCGAGGGAGCCAAACGCGAACTTCCTGAGGCCCTCGGGGCAGCAGCTCGTGGAATCCTGGACTGTGACGAAGAGCAGCGTTGAAATGAACACCGTCGTCCACGCCAGGTACATAAGGAAACTCGGAGAGTCGAACCTCTCTATCATGTCCTCGTAGTTGTCTTCCGTTGGGACGATGTTCGCCTCGCTCCAAGCTATGCCCGTGCAGCCTACGCAGACTGCTATTGCGCCGTATATGTCCAGCGAAGTGGGCATCTCTCCGAGGATGTATTTCGACAAAATTAGGTTGAAGACAGTGCCGGTCCCCGCGGTCGCCGCGAAGAGCGTCTGAGGGGCGAAGTACAGGCTCAGCATGTCCAGGGGAGGGTTTATGATCAGGGCGAAGGTGGCGACGCAGTTCGCGTAGAAACTCTTCTTGGGGTCGGAGCCGTAATGGTTGTGGCCTAGTTTCCAGAACACTTTATTGATAGAGGCGCAGAGCGTCGCGGCCAGGCCCAAGAAAAGACCGAGAGCCCATTGCCAATGAACCATATATATATATATTATAATGTATCTACTTATACACTAAGAAACGCCTTAAACTCTAACTTTTATAACGGCCTACCACCTGACCGAACTTCTAACAAACAAAAACCCAAGCAATGTTGTAATAGAGGGGAGAAATCGGGGATGCTCTATCTTCGCCGGTTAAGCGTGTGCTAAATTTCCAGGATGAAACTTTTTAAAAACTTTGGGCTGGGCGGTGGCAGTATCTAACAAAAAAAAAGAGGTGTGCTGGATCTTCATTTGACCACTCCCAGAGAATCGAATCTCACTTTTTCAATGTTCACTGCTGCTTGCTTGAACCCAAAATATCGTCGTCGCCTCCCCTCATCTGAGCTCCTCCCTCCTCCTCTCCCCAATGAACGCCTTCGGCCATAACTCTGCGCGGTCGTCGCCTCAATTAAGCACAACGACCCAAACAATACCAGACCGACATCTAAATACCTCATCCCCTGAAGAGGAGGAGAAACAGCCCCTGGTGGGGGGGGAGGGGTGCAACACTTACATTCTCCCTTCCTCGCCGAAGAACCTAACCTACAGCAAATTTCCGAACCTTAAGTTCAGCCAAAAGCGGGCCGGTTCGAATGTCAGCGAATGCAGCGACCACAGCCCAACAAATACCTTGTTCAGTGCCGACAGCAGCAGCCACAGGACAACCGCCGCCCGCGGCGAATCCTTCTCGACGATGAAGCAAACTTCAAGTTCGCAGGATCTCCTGGGTGCCCACAATATGACCAGCATGCCCGACCTGATAATCACTCGGGACGCCTTGGACCCGAACCCTCAAAACAAACGTCCAGGCTTCGTAAAGCTGTTTCTCCTGAACGTCTTAAGTCTAATCAGGACATGCCGGCGATACCATTACGAAGTCACTGCGAGCACGTCTTCGATACCTTCGAAGCTGGCGAACAACCCGCAGTTGAAGAGATGGTCGCGGAGGAAGGTCGTCAAGATAGCTCTGCTAGGTTTTTTGTTTTTTTTCGCGCCTCTCCTCGTTTACACAATCACGATAAGGAACAACGATGCCAAGCTACTGAATAGATTTTTGAGCGATTTAGATGGCGTGGACGGAAGCGTCATGCACTCGGTTCGGAAGGAGGGGGTGTTTGTAGGTGAAGCTGTGGATGGACCTGTGAGAGGTGACGATCACAAGTGCTACTTCAGCTACGATTTCTCTCCCTCGACCACCACCAAAGAGATGCTGGGGGGGTGGAACGTTTTAACTCCCCCGATTCTTTCCACAATAATGATCAGAATCTGCCGTTCCGTTCCTGAGCAGTCGATCCTTGGCCTCGGCCTGGCGCCCTCGTCGTCGAAAAATGACGTCGAAGAAAAGCACGATTCGTTCTATCAGGCTTGGCTGCAAACCTTCTTGCTCGATTTCTGGTCGTCCAAGGTCGCTCCGAAGCAGTTCTTGGTAGAAATCGTCAAGGGGGCGCACGTCGTGGTGAAGGGGGACTCCGGCGCTTACTACGAGTGGCTCAAGGACATGGATGGCCTTCAGAAGCGTTCGAGCAGCCACTTTTCAGTCAAGCAGCAGTACGCCCTCAAAATGGGCAAGACACTGCAGACGCTCCTCTTCGGGATCAACCACGACGGCGATACATGGTTTCAGCTGGAAGGCCGAGAAGTCAGCGGATGGAAGGGTAACTGGGTGGATTCGTCGATCCACATCATCAACTTCGTAGAATACAAAATCAGCGGTAACAACGTCGGCCCGCTGGGGAGTAGCAGGTGGACAGAGAGTGAACCGCTTTACAGTCTCTTTGACGGTTGCGGCTATGCTGGGGGTAATATTGATGAAAAACGATAATTGATATGGTATGATATTTGAATATGTGAATGATGAACAGATGGTTTACGATACATAAATATTTGAGAGATTTTCTCCTCTTTTTATGTTTCATTTATTTTCTTCAGCGTCACTCTTGCTCGTCACCTCGCTGCCCTCCTCACTGCGCCCGCTTTCAGAAAATTTGGAGGAAGCAATCGAAGAATCCAAATCAGACGAATCGTTTGATTTCTTCTCCTTCCTCTTTGTCCTTCGAAAGGGCGACAGCGATCCTGCTGGGCGGCTGCCCTTCTTCTTTTTACTCAAATCTAGCCTTTTCTGCACGGTCGTCAATATGCTTGCTTCTCGTGCCTTGACCTTGATACTCTTCATCCTTGCGCGAAGGATGATGTAGTTCTCTGGCGCAGAGGTCACATTGTATATGTGATTCGGAAGAAATACGCAGTAATTGGCGACGCCGATTAGAGCCAGATCCAGAGTGTTGTACACCGTCTTGCCAATGGTAATGAATTGAACCTGGGAGTCTGGCACCGCATCACGGTAAATGGCCGAGCAGCATAACAGGAGCCAAACTAGTAACACAACGCTTCCTAGCTTTCCCACGGCGACACGAAGCTTTTCGGGGCAAGCATCGGCGTAGATAGTCATCACTGTAACGTACCAACCAGAAAAGTAAGTGAAGCAACGTAGATCTGGTGTCGAAAGTCCAAGACAAACAATGCCTGCGGTTCCTGTGAGTTGACGAGAGTTAGAATTGAAGTCGATCGCATCCCAACTTATGCCTTCACTCTCACAGCTTCTCACCATAGAATACTAAGAGGAGAGCGTCAAAACAAAAAGCAAATTCGGACAATAAGTCGAGATTCATGGTACTTGTAGTGGCAATGAAAGTGGGCCACATAAGTACTGAAAATAAGCTGTACTCATAGGGACCTCGCCGACAAATGCGAGCCCGGACACGATGGCGCCGGTGACGAGGCACAAGTTGTTGAAGACTCCTAGAGGACCTTTCATAGTACGGAATAGAAGTTTCGCCCTCTTTGGTCCTAACAGGCGTGCCCCCACTGCGACGAACGAAGCGAGTCACATAGAAGGTTTTTTGTGTTGTCGGCATTAGACATGGTGATGGAGCTGGCAGCAGCAACGTTACGCATCCAAGTCCTGGTTCGCTTCGCTCCTCATACATTCTCACCTGTGTTCAATGGCTGGATAACAAACGGTTCCACCACACTTAGAGCGACTCTTTGCTTGGAGTTGTTGCCATCGCTGCCTTTTCTCCCGGAGGCTCTCTGCAGAGCCTCTTGTGCTACGATCTGCTCGATTCTGCGAGACGACCGCGAAGGAGAAATGTGGCGGCTATCATACTGTGCTGGGCTTGAAACTTCCGTTGGGGCGGGAGAAACTTGCCCAGGTCTGACTTTTGGCACATCAGCAACCTCCTCCATTACCTGAGTCTCCTCCCTCGTTGTTAGCAGAGCAACCAAGACTTCTAGACGGACAATCAGGGCTGGTTCGAAGGCTCCTGATTCTGAAACCATGCGCTCTAGCTCTTCTACTTTTTTCATTAAGTCAGATGAATCTGACGTAGGATCTTTATCTTGGTTCATGTTGAGGCCGCTACAGTTGTGGAGATAAATTTGTAAAAGTTTGTTTTAGGAGGCGCTCACGTCAACACTGCTTATTTCGGCAAGAAAATGATAGATAGGCGCGCAATTCAAACAATTGTTTCGTCTGCCGCCTTCGAAAGCCTTTGTTTGAATCCTCCCAAAACAAGCAAAAATCACCAAAAAGGTGTCTGTTCAGCTGTAAACTGCCAAGGTTTCTGGCAAGTAAATTTGCACAACCTGGTTCAGTGCGGGCAACGATCGTTGATTCCGTGATAACATCCACACCTTGTAATCATTCTGGGCTCCAGGTTACTTTAATTCAACGATCCCTCCGTCACCTGCCCCAGATTTTTGAGAGATGAGCACCCCCTCCTCCTCGGCGCCCCCCTCCACCCTCACCCCCACCTCTGCTCTGACTCCGAGCCGCCAGGCGTTGAAGGACAACACGAAATGGTCCGCCTCGCGAGTATTCGGCCTGTTTGATTATGATCAGAACGGCACGCTCGACATGACTGAGCTAGCAGAGGCCCTTACCGCAACTGTAGGGAAAAGGTTAGATGATGCTCTTGCTAAGCCCTACATGGAGAAGTACGACGTGGACAACAGCGGCACCCTGGACTTGGGCGAGTTTGAGAAGCTGGTGAAGGACGTCAGGCAGGACATGGCTAAGAGGGCCAGCACGACGTCTAGATTGGGCTCGGCCCTCCTCGAGAATGACTCCAAGGTGAGGCGCACCCTGCTCCCTGAGTACATACACACGCGACGGTGTTTATTAACCCTAACGCTCTCTTCCCCCCCGCGTAGAAAAAGAAGAGGCAAAAGCAGGAAGAAAAGGCGATCCTTGCCATCAGGGAGCAGGCCCTCGCGAGGGCCCTCGAGTTCGACTTTAAGGAGGTGAGCGAGGCGAGGAGCGTAGTTGTTTGAGGTCATCCGGCCACTCTCTTCTATCACCGCTTATTTTTCTAACTCTTCGCTTCACTCATCGACTCATCTTTCACTCCTCGACTCATCTTTTGTTCCTCGCCACACAACTACAGCTCGACACCCTCCTCAAACCCCCCACCAAGTTGCAGCGAGATTCCGTCATCTCCATCCTGGAGTACATTGAATCGAGTCAGGAGGAGACCCTCGACCTCTTCACCAAGCAGCCCCCCCCGCCCCCCTCCACCGACATTGTGTCTCGCATCAACTCCGGCCTCACCTTCAGCTTGAACGACCTGAAAGCGATCGACATCCACATTGTTTGCTCCTCCATATTCTCGTTCCTGGTCCAGACAGTATCTCCCCTGATACATTACTCGGTGACCAAGATGGTCCTCCAGCTCCCTCGAACCATCAACGATTACTTCACCTGGGTCAGCCACGACACCTGGGACTCAGACCATAAGACTTTCTTCTTCAGAGTCCTCGAACACTGGAAGTGGATCTGTGAAAAGGAGGAGACGATTTACTTCAGACGCACCATGAAGACTTTTTACGAGGAGAACGGGTTGGAGGAAAAGATTAAGGACATTGAGATGAACCTTCTCAAGTTCAAGGACCGCGAGGTGCAGATGTTCGAAAAGCTGAGGTGAGAGTGTGCGAGCAAGAGCGGGTTCGATTCAATATACTAATTTAATTACATTATACTTCTTCGTCGTCGCAGCAAAAAGTACGAGAAGCCCAACCCCTGCGATAAGATGAACATGCCAGCCGGCCTGCTCGCGAAATCAGTCGGCCACGTTATGCTGAGGAGAAACGAGGAAACGGAAAGCGGCAAAGTCAACGAACGCGTGATGGTGGACGTGATGAGCTTCATCTTGGATGCTGATGTGCTCTCAAAGCTCAAGTTTAAGTTCACAAGCGCCGAAGAGGAGCTCGCCAGGGTCAAAGTTGCCGAGGAAAATAGGGAGAGGGAGAGGAGGGAGAAGGAGGCCGCCGGCGCTGCTAATGCGAAGTCCACTGCGGCCGCCACAGAGGATGAGTGGACTGCGGCGAGGGTCTTCGACCTGTCGGATGCCGACAAGTCTGGTTCCCTCGATATTGACGAGTTAGAGTTTGCCCTGACGTCCGTCCTCGGCAAGATAGTGACTCGCGGCGAGGTGGACAAGTTGATGAAGAAGTTCGACACGGACAACAGCGGAGGTTTGGACAAGGCTGAGTTCGAGAATTTTGCCGCAGCTTTGAAGAAGTCCAAGAGCGGCATCAAGTCGATGTTTTCGATCAAATCTGCTTCGTCGAAGAAGGCCGAGGCGGCAATTGTGGAGTCGCAGAGGCAGACGCTGCTCTTGAAGGAGCAGCAGCAGGGATCTTCTACCACTGCTTCTTCTTCTGCCTCGGCAGGCGGTGGCAAGCTCAAGTCTGACATGCCGGAGATGTCGAAGCTGACCGAAGACAACCTGGCTGTGCTCATGAAGACCGTCGAGAACAACATCAACGAGGAAGGCGTGTACAGGGTTAGCGGTGACTCTGCCTTGGTCAAGGCTCTCGTTTCCAAGGTCACCTCCAAGCCTTTGACGTCGCAGGACGTCATGGACTGGGAGGCCGGCAGTGTCCACGTCGCTTGCTCTGCCATCAAGAAGGTGCTGCGTGACCATGCCCCTTTGGTTCCGTACAACAAATATTCCACGGTGGTCGCCAGCAAGAGCGTCGACGCTATTAAGAAGGCTGTTGCGCCCGCTTCCCAATTCTTCGACGCTTTTATTCTGCACCTGGCCAAGGTCGCCGCAAACGAGTCCAAGAACAAGATGAGCCGGTTGAACATCGGCACCACCGTCGGCGTGAACTGCATCCGCGAGAGCGAAGACGATCCCACGGACATGCTCAAGGCCGGAAAGGCTGCGAGGGAGGTCGCTGCGGCGTTCGCTCTCATTATCGAGGGGGTGAAGGTGCCCGAGGTCGTCCCAACGCTGCAAGCAGTCCCGAAGCGAGCAGTCAAGTCCGACGTTGAGGAGGTGCCGCCCGCTGCCATTCAATCTTTAGACGATGGCTGGGACGATGAAGATGAGGAAGAGGAGGAGGGAACGCAAGTGCAAGAGGAGGTGATGCAGATTGATCAAGTGGAAGACTTTGTCGAGCCGATCCCTGACGTCACGGTGGACCACGTTGAACAGGACATGGACTTGGCTGATATCACGGCGATGAGTGAGAGGGTGGCTGAGAAGAGCGTGGTAGAGGAGAAGGTCGAAGGGGAGAAGGTTGAGGAGAAGGCTTCGACTACTACTACAGCTGCGCAGGAAACCGTGCCCAAGAAGACTGACCTCAAGGTCGAGACGAATAGCTCCGTGCCCGAACACGCCCCCGCCGAGGTCGCAAGCATTAGGGTGAGCTGGAAGAAGGGAAGCTCGGACGAACCCTTGAACCCTGAGGAGGAGGTTGGGGAGGTCTTTTCGGCCTTCGGAGAGGTTACAAGGATAGGAATCAAAGAGACCGACTCGAGCAAGAAGCAGAACCACGCGTTGGTGGTATTTGCGGACAGCGCCGCTCCCGCGAAGGCGATTGCCGGTTACAAGGGGCCTTGGAAGCTTAAGCAGATGGGAGGGGATAAGGCCGGTAGCAGCAAGAGCGCAACCCCGAAAAGCACCAAGCACCAAGTTATGGTTGAGGGCATGTTCGAGAGGAGCATCAAGATATCTTGGAATGCGAGCAAGGTCAACGCTAGTGACATTCCGACGAGCAAGGCTTTCGAGAAGATCTTCAGCAAGTACGGAGATTTGGACAAAGTGATGATGACCGAGAAAGAGGTGAGAGGCGAGAAGTTTATATCGGCGTGCTCCTCGCTGGTTGCATTACCTAACTGCAGCACCTAACCCAAACGTCACGCTCGCTTCGCTCATCGCAGCCTTACGCTGTCGTCCTTTACACGTCTTCGGTCGGGGCACTGAATGCCGCCAGGAGCTACAGCAACGAGTTAGGCCACGGGTTCAAGGTCAAATTGCTGTCGACGTCCTCTTCGAGTGCGGCGTCGGGTAGCACAAACAACATCAAGAGTTTGGTCGTGTCTCCTAAGCCCAAGGAAAGTACCAGTTCCAAGGGCGCGAACGAGAGCGATTGGGTCGACGCCGGGGGGCAGGGTCAGAGCGGTTACGCGTCGCCGGCCAAGTCGACGACGTCCGCGGGCGCGGGGGCGGGAAGCCAGCAGACGTTGGCTCCCCTGCGGACCCCTCCGAGCTCCAGCTACGATCACACGCTGATGGAGGCCAACCGGATGCTGGAGACGACGGTTGGCGGCGGCAGCCCTGTTGTGGACCAGTACGACCGGATTGAGCAGAGGAGCACGGACATGAGGCACACTGCGATAATAGAGAAGCTGATGGCGAGAGTCGAGTACACTGAGAAGGCTCTGCAGAGGGCCACAGACACGGTGGCGAATCTCAACACCCAGATCTACACTATCCAGACGAAAGATCACATTGAGGAAATGGCGAAGAAGGATGAGCAACAGGGCTGGGCAATGGAGTCCATGGATTTGAAGATCAAGGTGAAGGAGCTGGAGAACAGCGAGAAGGAGGCACGGGCCAACATGCTTGAGGCTCGGAAGGAATCGCAAGTTCTTCAGGCCGAGCTTCAGAGCGTCGAACGCACGGCCAAGACCATCGAGATCGTTCAGCAAAAGGCCTACGACAGCGCCAAGAGGGAGGTGGGCGCGCTGCTTACGATGCAAGAGAACCGCCTTGAGGCGCAGGGGGTCGAGATCGGAACTTTGACACAGGCGAATCAGAACCTCATGAAGGAGAATGAAAACCTGGTCAGCCAGCACAACAAGGCGTGCGAGGAGCTGGTCGCCTGGAGGACTCGTGCAGAGGCGGCTGAGTTGGAGCTCAAGAGCCTGGGAAAGTACGCCAGCAGCAAGGAGGAGCAGAGGTCGCTGGAGATCGCGCGACTTCTGAACAGCAAGGTCGTGGGGGTCAATGTGGGAGACTTGCCCATGCCCATCTCTCGGTCGCCGCAGAGGCTGGACGGCAGTCCGAGCACGCGGGGTGGCGGCGGTGGGTGGGCGCAGCAGGAATCAAAATACAGCAGCCCCATGCACGGCAGCCCTGTTGGTGGCTCCTATGAAGATCAGAGGAGGGCCCTCGCGGAGACTAGAATAGTGAGCAGCCAAGAGATCCTTCAGCAGGCCTGGGCAACACAGCGAGAGCTAGCGGAGAGGCTGGACAGGGAGATTGCCTTAGCGGGCAACACTTTATCGAGGGATAGGTGAGCGCAGCGAGGCCGAAGGTTTAATTGTGGCAGTATCTAATCCAATCTTTTTCTTTCTTCCACGCTCGTCGCAGTCTCGCGATTGAAGGTTTGACCGGTTACAAGGGTGCACGGACGTGGAGATAGGTTTTGGTGTAGTGTGAGGTTGGGTGGGGGGGGTTGGGGGGGTGGAGTAGTGGGGAGATAAATGGTTCGAGGAAAAATTGATTAATGTCCCTGAAGGAGAAACATTCGGTCCTTCAAACAGACATAATGTGTCTAATGAACAGTATATTCTAACAGGTGTTTTCAAAATAATAGTTTCGCTCTGATTGCTACTTAACTTTTTCTCTCTCTCTCTTTCTCTCCCTCTGACCTTCCTTGACGTTCATTAATCCCTCTTCTCGCCCATCCACCCCCATGGCTTAGGAATAATCATCCAACTGTTATCCATATACTCCTTTCCCCCCTTCTTCCTCGCGATGGACGCCTCCTTGTTAAACATATTCCTTCCAAACAATAACGTCCAAACGTAAACTAGTATCGCCCACGATATCCAATCCTGCGTCAACGCCGCGTAACTACCATAAATCATCATCTCCCCTAAATAATTCGTGTTCCTACAAACTCCGAACCAACCGTCGTCTATTAAACTTTTCTTCACTTTCAGGACGAAGTACTTCTGAGTGTCGCTAGCCATCATGAGGACGCAACCGAGGGTGTGCATAGAGATACATAACGCGATGAGCTGCATGGAAGCGTCAGTGCGTTTGCTCATAATAGAGTAGGGGAAATACCTGTTTCGTGCGTGGTGTAAGAATGTTATAATATATGTCGTCGCTTAATCAAACGGGCTTCAATCCCATTGTCGTTTCCCGTACCAGTAAGGTCCAAGAACAGCCCCGAAAGCCATCAAATGATCCACGAGCGTAACATGCCTCTGCCAGCTAGGATCAGGGAAAACAATCTCTTTGAGACACCATAACATCCCGTACGTTCCGTGTAGACTCAAATAAATCCAACTAGTCAAATGATCACCTGTATTGAAAACATAGTTCATGAGGTAAAGGCAGAAGAAACCTGTGCCGAATTTTTGGAAGTTAGTGGTGTGCGCGATTTTCCAGAGTAAGGGGGAAGGGATGTAGTCGTTGATGCCGTATTGGAGGAAATCCATTAGGGGGCCGATTGCATTCTGGGGGAAAAGAGGCAGAGGGAGGGGTGAGGGGGGTGAAGGGTTTGGGAAAGAAGGGGACGGAAGGGGGGAGTCGAGGGGGGTGAGAGGGGTACAGCGGGGAATTGTGGTGGTTTCTGGGGGGGATGAGGTCACCCGTGTGGCGGATTAACCTCCTCGAATAGGTTGCCAATAGAAGAGAAGAGTTGATCGTCACGACGTGATGGATTCGGGGAACACTGTCATTTGGGGGGTTTTAGGGACACTCACCGCGTAAATCGGGTCGGCGACGAATTTGGGGAGCATGAAAAGAACCATTTTTGAGTCGGAGTGCCTTTTAGATAAGGGTTTGGTGCGTTTATAGGACGAGGGGGGATTTCGTCAAGGAACTTGGTGATTGCTGAAAGGAGTCCACTTTTCATTTTCAGATCCCTGGAGAAATGATTTCTCCACCTCAGAGAAATCATTCCACATTTATAACCATCATGAAGCTCCTCCTCCTCTCCTCCCTCCTTGCAAGCGCCAGCGCGTTCGCCCCTGGATTCGGTATCGTAAAGAGGTAAGTTTTATCACGTTTGGGCCATGCTAAGGAAAGTTATGGAGGCTTTAAATTCACCACCGCCACACGGCACACACTGCTCGGGACCCTAATAGGGAATAATTGTGCAGTCACGAGTGAGCTCTACGGTGAACCTTATCGTTAACTCATATCTTGTGGATATATTTTTTGTCGACCTCTTTAATTCGTCGCTTTCTTGCGAAACAAAGCATTTTCTTGCCTCTAAATAATATTCTAATGACCTCCCTCCCGTGTCCGACCTTTTTACAATGACTTTTACAATCTCTCCTCTCTCCCTTCCACTTCAGCTCCGCCCTTAACGCCGCCACCGGCACCAAGCAGGACTTCCTCGAGGCCTCCCCTTACTGGGATCAGTCCACCGTCCCCGTCAACACCGCCAAGAACAAGTCCCCTTTTACGGGTAAGGTCGTCTCTACTAAGAGGATCGTTGGACCTAAGGCTACCGGAGAGACCTGCCACATCATCATCGAGCATGAGGGAAAGCTTCCGTACTGGGAGGGACAGAGTTATGGTGTCATCCCCCCTGGAACCAGGTGAGCGAATACACAAGCGAATACATTAAGTAATACATTAAGTAATACATGAAACATCACTTACAGCAGAACGCATTTCTAACCCATTTCCTACCCACTCCCTCACTCACGCAGGGAGAAGGACGGCAAGCCCCACTCCGTCCGCCTCTACTCCATCGCCTCCTCCCGCTACGGAGACGACATGACGGGCAACACTGCCTCCCTCTGCGTCCGCAGGGCCACCTACTGGTGCGAAGAGCTCAAGGCCGACGACCCCGCCAAAAAGGGCATCTGCTCTAACTACCTCTGCGACTCCGGTCCCGGAGATGAGGTCAAGATGACCGGCCCCTCCGGAAAGGTCATGCTCATGCCCGAGGAGGATCCCAAAACCGACCTAATCATGGTCGCAACCGGAACCGGCATCGCCCCTTACCGTGGTTTCATCCGCCGTCTCTTCATGGAAGAAACTCCCGCCCGTGACGCTTACGCCGGAGAAGCTTGGCTCTTCCTCGGAGTCGCTAACTCCGACGCACTCCTCTACGACGATGAATGGCAGGCTGCTAAATCCAACCCAACCGCGAACGGCGGTAAGCTCCGCCTCGACTACGCTCTCTCCCGCGAAGCCACGAACAAGAAAGGAGGAAAAATGTACATCCAAGACAAGGTCGAAGAGTACGCCGACGAAGTCTTCACGAAGTTAGACTCGGGAGCTCACATCTACTTCTGCGGTTTGAAGGGTATGATGCCGGGGATTCAGGACATGCTTAAGGAGGTTTGTACCGGGAAAGGTATTGATTATGATGAGTGGTTGGGGGGACTTAAGAAGAACAAGCAGTGGCATGTTGAGGTCTACTAAACTGCGGTTTAGTTGACTGAGGCAGTGAGGGGAACTGTTTGGGGAGACAGGGTGACAGGGTTTATATGAGGGCGTACTAAAACGTAAACACTTGGAACAAACAAAAGCGCTTTGTTTTATTTTACTTTGCTATTCCCCTCCCAAGTGGCGATTGAAATAAACGGAAAAACGAAAAAATAATAATAAAGGGGCATGAATGTTTTGGATCGTAAAAAAAGCGCAACACTTAATTACATTCCTCTCTACCCTCTCCTTAAAAGTAGATCTGCGTGGCAGGTCCCATGGTAGACTTGATGAAGATCCCTCCGATATTCTGCCAGTTCTTCTTCAACAAAGACGCGAGGAAGTTAGCCGCGAGCTGAACGTTGACGATGATGTCCTTCTCCTCCTGCTCGACGTTTCCTACGGAGACGTTGAGGCACATGACCTTCTTCATTTGGAATTTTATGGTGGCCTTGATCTCGTCGACTTTCTCCTGCATGTCCTCCTTGGAGGAGAGGACGGTGGGGAACTTTCCGGCCTTGGTGAGGCCGGGACCGAGGAGACGGGGAACCTGCTTGATCATGTTGTCGGAAGCGATGAAGAAGTCGTACTTCTTGGCGAGCTTCTTGACGAGCTTCTTGTTCTTGTTGAGCTTCTTGAGGTCCTCGACGGACATGGCGTCGATGTTGAGGCGCTGGGCGGTCTCGACGTCGCGGGCGTTTCCGAGGACGCAGCACTTCAAGTTGGGACGGGGGACGGTGGGGAGCTTGAAGGTTCCGGAGAAACGCTTGTCGCGCTGGGGGTCGTAGTTCTTAAGGGAGATCTGGCACTCGACGGTCTCGGTAAAGTTGCGCTTCTTTCCCTTGATGGTCTCTCCACCCCTGGTGATCTCTCCGCCAGAGGAGTAGGCGAGGATTTCCTTGACGGTCTTCTCAAGGAGGACGGCGTTAAGCTTGGATCCGGACATGGTTGGTTTTAAAGGTGATTAAAAAAGGTGGACTCGGTATGAGTATGGGGCGCGGTGAAGCTTCCTCTGCGAAAGAGAAGAATAAGAAGAAGAATGAAGGGTAAGGGAGGGTTAGAATGCTTGAAATGGCGTGAAATGTGTGGGGAAATTGGCAAAGGAGGTCGCAACCGTTCCCGCAGCGAACGCTACACGGATGTATGTCATTATTACTAAAATCTACGATGATACGCTAAAAGGGCGACAAGGATCTGGTGGAACATAACGTCAATGAGCGCCAAGTCGAAGTTCAGGTGCAGACGTTGGGTTTTGATGGAGAAACTCACGAATTTAATTGACCAAAAATGAGTGACTGAGAGCAGTCCATGATTTTCCAGCGACATGTAATTTTGGTGAATGTGAAAATCAGACCTATTTAGACGTATCTATTGTCGACGTATAGGTAGTAAATGCCGCTTGCTGCTTTACAAGATCAGTGTATTGATAAAGCTAAACTGTCGTCAGTGACACCTTATGCGGTCTGCGTTGTCTCTTCTTAAGATCTCTTCTTAAGTCATAGGGTTTGACGGGGGAAGTGAAGTGAGGGCCGTCACTTCACTTGTTATCCATCATTATCAGCCCATATTATAATCCATCATACAGTAGTAACAGTAGCATAATAGATATCAATAATAAAGCGAGCCGAATAATAATAATAATAATAATTCAAGCTCGCCGTCCCAATACTAACTTACCCTAACTTACCCTCTCAAACTCTCTCGTCCGCCCATCATCAGAATGCTTTCGACTGCCGTCCTCACTTCTAGGCGCCTCCAACCCGTCCTGTCCAGCAGGGTAGCCCTGCTCTCGACAGTCGCGCAGGAGGTCCTGCCCCTTGAGGGCGAGAAGGTACTCGTCGCAAACAGGTGAGGAATTATAAGAGAACAACATTAAGACACGAATTAAGACACGAAAACCCCCCCGAAACCCCCTTGTTGTTGCATCCAAATAACTTTACTTAACCAACCGCTCCACGTCCACGTCCATGTCCACGTCCACGTCCACGTCCACGTCCAACCGCTCCGTCCAACCGCTCCGTCCAACCGTTCCAATCGCCCCGATCCTTCCTCAGAGGTGAAATCGCCTGCCGCGTCTTCCGAACAGCTAAAAAACTGGGCATGTCAACCGTCTCCATCCACTCTGACGTCGACTCCATGGCCCAGCACGTTAAAAACTCCGACGAGCACGTCTGCGTCGGCCCTGCCGCGAGTATTAAATCTTACCTTGTTATTGATAATGTTATTGAAGCGATTAAATCTACTGGCGCCAAGTACGTTCATCCTGGGTACGGTTTTTTATCCGAGAATTCACTCTTCTGTGAGAAGGTGCAGGACATCGGAGTTCGATTCGTAGGACCGCCGAGCAGGGCTATTCAGGCTATGGGGGATAAGATCGAGAGCAAGCAGATCGCTATCGATGCGGGTATTAATACCATTCCTGGGTTTCAGGGTGTCATCAAGGTGAGAATTTAACAAAAGGAACGAACGATAAGCAAGCGAAAGCATTATATTGTGCGGTGAAGAAATATTATACCAGCTACTCTCAATGGGATCCGTGAAGGGAGCTTTAGTCGGTTCCTGGGTCCCCCTGTGTTGATTGTATTACTATCCTAAGGCCCGAGCACACGACAACGACGTACATTCGAACAAATTAAGTTCGAACAAATTACCCCTCACCTCTTAAAACCCAACAAACAAATTAACGCCTTCTTTCCTCCTCCTCAGGACGCTGAGGAGTGCGTCACGATCTCTAAAGACGTCGGCTACCCTGTGATGATCAAAGCCTCCGCCGGAGGCGGCGGGAAGGGCATGAGAATCGCCTGGAACGACGACGAGGCCCGCGAGGGCTTCCGCCTCTCCACTGACGAGGCTAAGGCGAGGTGAGGAATTACAACGCCAAGAGGTTGACACAACCTTCTGTGTCCGCTATTTGACTTTGACGCCCACTAAAATCTAAAACGTTTGGCGGCCTTTTTTCGCGCGCCCTCCCTCCCCCACCCTTCACAGCTTCGACGACGACAGGATCTTCGTAGAGAAATTCATCGAGAGGCCTCACCACATCGAAATCCAGCTCCTCGCGGACGGCCCCGTCCACGACAACGTCGTGTGCTTCCCCGAGAGGGAGTGCTCCATCCAGAGGCGTAATCAGAAGGTGATCGAGGAGGCCCCCTCCGTCCTCCTCACTGAAGAGACGAGGAGAGAAATGGCGAGGCAGGCAGCGCAGCTCGCCAGGGCTGTGGGATACTCTAGCGCTGGAACTGTCGAGTTTTTGTGCGATGAGAAGCAGGTAAGGAGGTGGCAGACACACAAACCCCAACAATACGAATAATACTGACTGCCACTCTGCAGAACTTTTACTTCCTCGAAATGAACACGCGTCTGCAGGTGGAACACCCCGTCACCGAAATGATAACCAACGTCGACCTCGTACAGCACATGCTCGAGGTCGCGGCCGGCCACCCCCTCCCAGCCGACCTCGTCAAGGCCTGCACAGACAACGGCGGCGTCGTGCCTTTCAAAGGCTGGGCGATTGAATCGCGTATTTACGCAGAGGATCCTTTCAGAGGCTTCCTCCCCAGCACAGGCCCTCTGCTGTCTTACTCTGAGCCTACAACCGAGGGCGTTAACATGCCCGGTGTGACCGTCCGCTGCGACAGCGGCGTCGTCGAGGGATCAGACATTTCCATGTTCTACGATCCCATGATTTCCAAGCTCGTTACTTACGCGGACACTCGTATCAACGCTATAGACGGGATGAAGGAGGCACTCAACCAGTATGTCATTAAGGGCGTTGGGCATAACACGCCGTTCTGCGCTAGCGTCTGTAGGAACGAGAACTTCAGGAAGGGTGACACGCCGACTAGTTTCATCGATACGCACTACCCGGAGGGGTTCCACGGGGTCGAGCTGAAGGAGGTAAGAGCGCGCGCCAATCTGATATGTCTGCCGCCTTTCAACGCTGAGGCACGTTTGTTCTAACTCGTTCGGCGTTTTTTCGTTCGTAGGAGGAGACGGTTGCTCTTGCGGTGTCTGTCGCGGCGATCGCTCGCGCGAAGAGCGAGGTCCTTGATTCCCCCCCTCTTCCCCTGAGCTCCTCCGAGGTCTTTCAGACCGAGAACGGCGAGCCCGTCGTCGTAGACAACGTCATCGTGACCCTCGGAGGCCACCACGGGCAGTCTTACGCCGTCGCCCTGGAGGACGCGGGAACCAGGGCCCAGGTTAGGAAACTCGGGGAGGGCATGGAGTATGATGGGGACGTTCACACTCTTGACCTAGGACCGATGGACTACAGCCCCATGAGCAGCCTCGCAAAGACGACCGTCGACGGGTCTAAGAAGGTAAGATGCAAGTGGTAATCAAGACAAATGCCGTCCGCAAAATGTCTAACTCGTTCGTTTGAACAGGTCATCCAGATCTTCGGAGAGGATGCCGAGGGCGTCCTGAGCGTCCAGATGGAAGGGTCCGTCGTCGACTGCGTCGTCAGATCTCCGGACGAGTTCGCGCTCAGCATGCACATGAAAGAGCCCCCCGTAGTCGACACTTCCCTCATGCTTCTCTCCCCCATGCCCGGAAAGCTCATCAGCTACGCCGTCGAAGTTGGAGACGCGGTCGAGCTCGGGCAGGAGCTCTGCGTCGTTGAGGCGATGAAGATGCAAAACGTTCAGAGGTCCGAGAGACGCGGAGTCATCAAGAGCATCAACTGCGCGGTTGGGGACTCACTAAAGGTCGATCAGGTGCTCCTCGAGTTCGAAGAATAATATGATAAAGCCCGCGGCAAACGGAAACTCTTCTAGATTTTTAAATTCAAATTATCATGTCTGCAAATTTTTCAACTGAGCTCGCTGTCCCAGCGCTCCACCCACGCGTCCCACCCCGTCTGCCACCTCCCTCTGGCAGCCTCCAATTCTTCGCCCTCCAACCCGCTGAACTCTAGACTATTGTTGCAGAGCTGTTTCAAGGACCTCAAGTCCAGCTGAAACGCCACAAGAGCCGCCCACCAGTCGTAGCTGAGCCCGGTGTAGCCAAAGGCGCCCGGGTCGTCCGCGGCGATGACCACATTGATCCCCTCGGCGAGGAACCCGTTCACCGGGTGCAGCTCCAAATTATCCACGTAGCGCAGAACTTGATTAGAGATGGGGTTGACCTCCAAAACGATCCCCTGCTCCCTCATCTGGTCGAAGAGCGCGGGGAAGAAGTACGAGTTAATCCCGTGACCGATTCGCTTGCTGCCGAGCATGACGGCGTCGATCATGTTCGTGTTGTTCCTGTCGTTGCTCTCTCCGTCGTGGAAGTACAGGGGAAGTTCCAATCCTAACCTTTCCTCGTGCTTCAACAGCTCCATCCAAACGTCCAAATAATCGAGCGTTCGGTGATTGGGATCTTCCTCCGCCACGAGATCGAATCCGATGATCAGATCGCGGTGCCTCGTAAACAGATCCACAGCCTCCTGCACGTCTCCCTCGATGGTTTCGGGGTCCAACACGCGCAAGCTGGAGATGATAAGCTTCATTGTGAAGAAGGGAGTCACGTCGGCCTGGAACTGTTCCAACGCCTTCCTGTACGTGTCCACGACGTCATCGCCGCTGTAAACTCTAATGCCGTCGGCGCTGAAATCGAACAAGTCTCCGAGGCCGTTGGTCCCCACCAGACTTCGTATTTCAATGTGCTGCACGTTATCGTCCCAGTGCACCTGGAACGTGTTGATCAAGTAACTAAAATAGAACGGCCGAAAGCTCATGGCGGGCCCGACCCTGACGAAGATTTTGTTGAAGAACTCCCACGCTTGGGAGCTGTCCATGTCCTTCAGGCTCTGCGACGAGCCGAGGAGAGGAGTGAAGTGAAGCGACGAGTTAGTATTAAAGCGGCAGAATACCCGATGGCGCATTAGCGGTGGAACTTCTACTTATCAGGGGTGCGACTCACCTCATTGGAAGTCAACAAGCTCCTTAGTTGTTTCCTGAAATCACTGCCACTGTCCCTGCTACTGCTACTGCTACTGTCAAGAGACTTGGCGCAGTAAAAACCCTTGGGCACGGTGACGTTCGACGGATAGAACGCCATGGTACCTTTAATCAACGGAGCCGCTGTTCCACTACTCCCACATTCCACCTCCTGCCCGCCAATCGGCTCAATGCACCTCGTCAGGTCGTCGTCCTCCCAGTACACGTGCCCTCCGTCCATGTAGATGCCTTCTTCGACTATCCAGTCGACGGAACCGCTAGAGCCGCTGTGCAGGTGCAGGGCAGACCCCTTGGGCAGGGAAGACATGACCTTCCACAATAGACTCCCATGAAGCTCTTCCAGGTCCCACTCGTAGAAGTACTTGTGGGGCTCGAAGGTGTGTGCGTGTCTGGCGGTCCTGATGTAATCGTCCCTAGCATTTCTAAGCTTCTCGTCCAGTGTGGCCTCAATTTGAGTCAGAGACATCGAGCCATCAAAGGCCATGCCAGAAACCTTGTCCAAGATGTCCTGCCTCAGCTCTAGATACTCCGCCTTGGATGAGGGGGCGGCCGCCGGTGCACCTATTGCGAGGCATCCGAGGATGATTAAAATCAGAAGAGGGCGGGAGTGGGCCATTATTTATTGGCCAATGAAAAATGGAAGGAATTCATTCAGTGTAAATGAAAATTTAACCAATTTATTACAAACACAAAGGCTTCGTGAGGGATTGACTTTTGAGCTTCTTGAACACCCCGGGTTTAGGCTAATTATACAGCATGAATGGCCGAATCTCTCTCGCCTCGGCCGTCCTCCTGTCCCTCCTCCTCTGCACATTCACTGGGGCGACTTCGTGGGGGGCAGCCATCGTTAGACCTTGTTCTAACCCGTCTGGCGGACAGTGCGGCGGTATATCCCCGGACGGCGGGGCGTGGGAATCTGAGTTTAGTTCCTGCTGCCCCTCGCAGCACGTTTGCTCGTACAAGACAATGTACTATAGCGAGTGTGTGCGTTTAAAGGGGGGGGAAGAATTTTTGGTTGAGCAGGGCATGGAGGGCATGGGGTCGGGAAGCAGGAGGATTTTAGATGAGAGCCTCGAGTCTATTTCGGGCGCACTGGACGGGTTCTTTATGCTCATCAACGCCCAAATCATCTTCTTCATGCAGGGTGGATTCGCCATGCTCGAGGTGGGCATCATCCAGACGAAGAATGCGAAGAGTATTTTGTTCAAGAATATGCTGGACATGTTTGTGGTGGCCCTTTGCTGGTTCTTCTGGGGGTTTGCCATCGCTGGGAAGGGGGCCTCGGGCCAGATTGAGCGGGATGGAGAGAATCACGGCAACTTTGGATTTGGGGAGGGTTTGACAGGAGATGATGGGGTTACTCGGTGGGGGAGGTGAGTTAGCAGTAGTGTTGGTAGGGTCGGGAGCGTCGGTGGTGTTGGTAGAATTAGTTGCTGTTGCGTTCCTTCCCTTTCTTTCTTCACTAACGTACGGCGGCCTTCCAACTACTTCGCAGCATTGACTGGAGGAACGCCGCCCCGTTCATTCATAGTTTGACATTCGCCACCACCACCACCACCATCATGAGCGGAGGCGTGGCAGAGCGCATGAAGGTCGAAGTGTACATATTTTTGTCGGCGATCCTGTCCTCCGTCGTGTACGCCTCGATGGTGGCGTGGTGCTGGAGCGAGGATGGATTCATGGCCAAACAGGGTTTCATCGACTTCGCCGGAAGCTGTGTGGTGCATCTGGTCGGCGGCAGCGCCGCTCTGATCGGTTCGATCATGGTTGGGCCGAGGAGGCACAGGTGGGTTGATGTTGATGTTGATGTTGATGTTGATGGTGTTGATGTTGATGGTGTTGATGTGGTTGGGGGGAGGGAGTGGGGGGTTCTCGTCTTCCTTCGCTCACACCTCTATTTTCTTTTTTTTACACCCAGGTTCGCAAAGGACGGCACGATCATCAACTTTAAGTCCACATCGCTCGTTCTCTCTTCACTTGGGGCGTTCATTCTCGCCTTCACCTGGATCAGTTTCAACGGGAGCTCTGTCCTCTACACGAAGGACTCGAGCATGGAGCTCAGTGCATTTGCCGTCCTCAATACCTTTCTTTGCCTCGGCTCTTCTGGAGTTATGAGCGTCATAATCGAGACCGTCTCCCACAAGGGCACGTACGATCTCCCGTACACAATCAACGGTATGCTGGGAGGACTGGTCGCCGTGACAGCCTCGTGTGCCTTCATCGACAACTGGTCTGCAATTTTACTAGGGATCTTGTCCGCCCTGCTCAGCAAGGGCTCCTCGTGGCTCCTTCTCAACAAACTGCACGTCGACGATCCTTTGGACGCCTTCACCGTCCACGGGGCCAACGGCATCCTGGGCACCTTGTGGGTCGGACTCTTTGGACGGAAGGACCTGATAGAGCGCTTTGGAAAGAGCGGCGAAGGCCTGTTCATGGGTGCGGGCGACGGGAGCTTGCTCGGGGCGCAGGTTCTCGGCTGCCTGCTGGCCTTCTTCTTCACCGTGGTTTGCTACGTGGCGGCGTGCATCCTGTGGTTCGCCATGGTCCAGGTGGTCAAGGCGCTCAGTCCAAGCAGCGTCATTGTCGTCGAGACTGTCGCCGGAGAGGACTACGATGAAGTCGATGAGATCGAGGAGGACATGACGACGGTGTCGAGCATCGACCTCGAGTCGCTGTCCTTGAGGGACAGGATCTGCCTGAGCCTGAGGGTCAGCCGGGACGCAGAAACAGTTGGGGCCGACTTCATCTACCACGAGGGTAATGCCTTTGAGCTGACCAAGAATCAGGTCAAGATGTACAACCAGGAGAAGAACGCCCAGGAGAGGATCCAGAAGAAGCGAGTAGACGAGGAGAGAGCCAGGGAGGGAATTGGGGGGGAAGGGGGAAGTATCAACGCAGGGGATTAATTAAACAGTGTTTTAGGTTTTGGATTTTCAATTTTTATTTAGATTTTGATTTGAAGAAGGAGGAGGGCATCGACGTCACAGGGAAGTAAGGCGTTGACATGAAGCCCAGCGACGGGGGGGGGGGTTGGTGAGACAGCAGCTCAAACCTACGGAAGATCAGCGTGGCAGGCATGAGTATTGAAGTTTCTGTATGATGATGAAAATAATAAACGAAGATATAATTTTGATCGGAATATGTTAAGAAATTATTTGTCGGTAGGATCTGACTAGATGGAGCAGTGACGCCGTCAGAACGAATCGCGGACCCTCACAGCGGCAGCAAACAGCCGCTGGAAAGTCGATTCATTTTCAAGAGAAATTTATTTCAAGACTGAGGGATTTTCGTGGTAAATTTTGTTCATATTATTCATATTGAGACCATTAAACGATTTTTTACCGTTTTAAACTTCTGATAAAAAGCCCATGGGGCTGATTTAATAAAATTCTAAAATTTCATAAATTTTGTCATATTCTTCACTTTGAGAGCACTAAGAAAAGTAATATGCCATTTAAAATGTAAAAAAAGAGATTTGAAAATGGTCAAATGAAAAAGATCGAAATAAGGTCCAATTTGACCAAAAATGTTCTCATATCTTCTTAAATGTCCACAGTATTTCAGATATTGAATTAAAAGTCTAAAACCTATTACCAAGAAAATTCCTAAACCTGAAATCGCTCGAAAATCACATTGTAACGTAGCCTCGCAAATTTCCTTAAGACTACACACTATTTACATCACCGACAAGCGAATATATCAAATATAGACCTAACGAAGTCTTATTCATTTAAAACCAGAGCATCCGAATTTTTCACTGATCATCTCAGTTGGGTCTCCCCTCCACCTGAATCACTGTCAACACCACGATTTCCGCGTCTGAAGCTTTGCCCACACTCGAAGAACAAGTCCTTACCCTTACTCGACAATTTCAGGCGCAAGCGCGTACCACGCAAAAACTGACAAGGACCTTGGAGCAGGTCAAGGCCGAAGCAGCTGAATCTAAGAAGGAGGTTGAGCAGGTCAAGGCCGACGCTGCTGAATCGCAGAAGGCTCTTGAGACAAAGGTCGAGCAGCAGGGGCAGACGATCAAGTTGCAGGGGCACACGATTGAAACGCAAGGGCAGACGATCGGGGCGCAGGGAGGGAAGATCGAGCTGCTAGAGGGGGAAGTGAGGGACCTTAAAGAGACGAGTTCCTCGTCCAGCTCAATAACTGCAGCGAGACCATCTGAGGCTGTTCAGACGGGGGAGTTTGTGAGGAGTTGGAGGTTTGTGTTTGTGTTGGGAGCGCTGGTGCCGCATGCGTTTGCTTTGGCTCCGCTTAAATACGGGGAAATGAGGTTGGTATCTGCTGCTAAGATGTTTGAGATTTTCGGTGGTGTTTGCTCACTTGCGGCTGTCTTTGGAAATCCAAGGAACTTCGGGAGCAGGAATGAGAAGCTGTTTATTGGACTCAGTTCCTTGTCGTCAGCTGCTTTTATGGCTATTCAAGCATATGCCCTAGGGAAGACGAGTTCTTTGATCTGGGCATGTGTTTGTGCGTTGACATATCCCCCCTTCTACTTTGGCGCAGTTAAAATCTACTCGAATCTCTCTGATAGCAAGCTCGGAGCGGCAATCACGGCGCTGTTCAAGTCCCTTCCAGGCGTCCTCATCCCTCTGCTCTACATCAGCGCATCTTCACTCCGCTGCATCATGGACTCAGGACCTGGAGACAAACTTGACGAGTGGGGGGTTATTGAGCGCTGTGGAAATCCTTCTCACCCCACCACTTGGGTATCATATTTCTTAGTTACAAGTTGGTTGCTGACCTACGTCATCCCTCCCCTGCTGCCCAGTCATCGAACTCTGAGTTGGGGCGACGTTATGAAGCTCAACATGGGCAGGATCGAAGGGCTGCAGTTCGCTCTCTTTTCTACTTTCTCAATTGAGGCGCTGGTTGTGTACGCTCTCACAGACGAGGAAGGCAAACAAATCAGCAATTTCCTGCAAGGGTTGCTACAAGTCATGCAAATGAACTATAACATCCTCGGTCTCTTTATCCTCTACGAGTACGTCATAAAACCCGCCATCTGCCGACGCTCAACCACAAGCGAAGAAGAATCGTCCTCCTCCCCCGTAACCAACCCAAACTCTGACGCCTTCAACTTCGGCGAAACCAATAACACCATCAACGCACTCTAAAACGTATGTATCGCCAGGGAATCAACAACCCAAAAACGTTTTTTAAATCAAAGCATAGCTTAGCTTACTAATTCTATCATTCTCCAATCTCTACGAGCTTTCGCATAACACAGCTCTCTTCTGCTCCTCCACCTCCACCTTCACCTCCTGTATCAAGACGGATGATTTCTCCAATCACTGCGCTCGTTGGACGGAGATTGGCGTTCATGAATTAGAATTGCGTCGTGGTGTATCTCTAGACTGGAGTTCGTCAGTCCGCTGCTCTCTCACCTGTGCAACTGTCGTAACCGTCGTCTTTCATCCTGCTCACGAGCGCCTCCGCCGCTCCCGCCTCCATGATGATGAGGAGGCCTCCGGCGGTCTGAGGGTCGTAGAGCAGGCGGCTCTTTTCGGGATGCGCCTGGGCGATGGCCGAGTGGTTCTTGACGGCCCTTCTGCTGTTCTCGTTGGATTTCTGGAGGCTGCTGTAGATGTTCTGCTTGGCCGCGGACACCGCTCCTTCGAAGAAGGGGATTTCGGAGAGGGCTAGCCTGGCCCCGATTCCCGCTTCCCAGTCGAGCATCTCGAGGAGGTGTCCGACCAGGCCGAATCCCGTGACGTCTGTGACGGCGTTGACGCTGCTGACAAACTCCGGGTCCGTAATGACCTTGGCGGCCTTCCCGTTGCTCTTGCACATTTCGCTGATGGCCTCCGACCTGAATTTCCCATCCACCTTCCCCCTCATTTCCGCCGCGAACAAAGCCCCGGTCCCCACCCTCTTGGTGAGCACGATCTTGTTGCCGACCTTACCCCCGTTCTTCAGGAACCCCTTAAAGTTCGCCGGAAGGTACCCGTTCACGGCGAATCCCAGGCTGAGCTCTGCCCCCTCGCACGTGTGTCCGCCCGCGAGGGCGCAATCCTCCTCGAACAATGCGTCGCTCGCCCCGGAAAGCATCGCGATCAAAGTGTCCTCGGTGATGCTCTCGCTGACGGCGTAAGGGGCTACGGCGAGGGCCAGAGCTGTCTGGGGGATCGCGCCCATAGCGTGGCAGTCCGACAGGGAGTGCACGGCGGAGACTCGGCCGAACACGAAAGGATCTGAGATGAACGACCTGAAGAAGTCAATCGTGTGCACTGTCATGCAGTTTGGAGGGGGCGGGAGACACACTGCGCAGTCGTCCATCGATGACAGGGAGGTGGGAATGGCCTTATTCTTTTCTGCGGAAGAGGAACCTAATTTTTGCTCTTGCTTGTGGCGCCTTTCCCGGACCACCTTGAGGACACGCGACAGGGTGCTGTTTGAGACACGAGCGACGAGCAAAGCGAGTCGCATGTAAGGTTTTGTTGGAGTTGGCAGGTTTAGACGTAGTCCTCGCACATTCTCACCTAGCCCCGACCTTCGCCCCGCAGCCGCCACACCGCATGGGAGCCTCTGCGAACGCAGCCATCGCCGCCGCGCCCTTGGTCTGCGCTATTTCTGGTACCTGTAAGTCGACCTGCATCTCCGGCAGCTGCTTGTAGCCGTTCATCCACTTGACGTCTATTTCGTCCTTGAGCTGGAAAAGAATAATCGGCGACGTTAATTATTGGCTACGTGTCGACGCTTATTCAATTTTTTTAGCTGCCTCTCACCTTCCACAGGAAGGCGCCCTCCAGCGCAAAGTCCCCCCTGGACGCCACCGCGTACTTGTTCCCCGTCGATATTAGGCCGAGAAACTGCGACATGCGAAGCTACGAGTTAGAATCGTACTATCCATTATCGGTTTGTCAGTTGTATTAATCGCTCGTTGCCTCCTCACCTCGCTCTGAAGCTGATACTCAATCATTGGCTTCCCCATCAAATAATTAATCATATTATCCCTCAAAACAGGTCCAGCCCTAACCGCGAAAACACCCGCCTTCGGTCTAGGTGAACTCCTATTATGACAACAATCCCCCGCAGCGAATATTCCAGGTACGTTAGTCTGGAATGAATCGTCAACCATGATGAATCCTTCAGCTGTAGTCTCCAAGGGCGTTGATTTTTTAATCCATTCTTGCGCCGATGCGTTCGTACACCATATTATTTCATCGAAGTCATCTGAAGCTAAGACCGACACAGAACGCGAGGAACACGCATGAACGTTTGACACGTAACGAACGTTAGAATCGCATTGGAGGTTGTTTCGACGGAAGCAGAAATATAAGCATTTCTCGGGCGTCATTCGATTTGCGACGACTCGACAGGTTTTCTCACCTTCCGTTTCTAAATTATTGTAATGCAGTGTCTTCGTATTTATGGAGGAGCTGACGGATGTCGCGGTTGCGTTTTTAATGACAGTGATGCCACGGGATGTTAGGATGCGGTCGAAGATTGCACGGACGCGGGGGTTGTGCTGCTTCAGCAGGGAGGAGCCTTTGTTGAGGAGCGTTATCTGCACCTGAGGATTTGGATTTTAGAGGTTAGAATTTTGGGTTTCGGAGCTGCATATTTTGAAGAGCTGGGTTGGTTGGGTTAGGCCTTACCTTGCTCTTGTCCCCCGTTAGGTTCGTAAGCCTCTCATTAATAGCAAGTGTCAACTCGATCCCCCCCGCCCCTCCTCCCACCACAGCGACCTTATGCGTGTGGTCGGAGGAGGATTGGTCGGAGGAGGAAGTTGTCGCCTTCACCCTGTCGACAAGATCCTCCCACCGACGAGCAAAACCGTCGATTGGTTTGACGGGAGTTATGTTCGCTGCACCAGTGGAGCAGTACTGAGGAGAGGAGCCTATGTCGACGCTATTTGGGATGATTATGATTGTTAGTATGTGTAATACGCATCGGTTCGCGAATCGGTTCGCGCATCGGTTATTGTTTGGTTATTGTTTGTTGTTTGTTGTTTCTCACCTCAAACAATCAAACCTAACAGGAGGCCTACCATCATCAAGATGCACGTGGCCTGAGGTTCGGACTCCATCATTTACAGTAACACCCTTCGCTGAAGCGTGTATCATCCTAAAGTTGGAGTGACTACATAGACGGCTTAAGTCTAAATGACAATCTTCTCTAGTGTAGTGGCCAGCGACGTAGCCTGGAAGCATTCCTGAGTAAGGTGTCTCAACGTCTCGTGTTATTAACGTTAGGCGTATACCCTTCAATCTTGAACGATAAGGTTGCATCCCGTACATTTTTAATAAATGAACGTGTGCGTGTCCGCCACCAATTAGGACTAAGTCACTGAATAGGGGAGTGCCGTCCATTATATGCGAGCTATAGACGGCGACGACTAAGAACTATTTGTGAACTATTTGTGCACTATTTGTTAATCTATACCAGCACGAAAACGTGAGGGTAGTACAAGTGGATCGTTACACGGCGGTTCCTGCACAAATGATATCGTCTTAATGTACTGTTAATGTACTATTAATGTATAAAGTGGCACCAAAGTGGGAGAAGAGGACTCAGAGGGAACCCAAAAAGAATTGGCTCACACAATTGTTACCAAACGTCGACGGCTCCAAAATGCGATCAAGCAGCAGGGAAGGAGACTACGCTTCTGTCCGTTTCAGTAATAAATTTCTAGAAAATATGTTATATTTAAAATATTGGCTGAAAACGCACTTGACCTTGCGGTCGAGGGCAAAACGTTTTCGGGCTGAGTTTGGGCAGAGACGCCAGCAGGGCAAAAGTATAAAGTTGTCTGAAATCGTCTATTTAACGAATGTGAGTACATCTACCTACACTGTTCTGACTTTAAAGACGTATACAACATTGAAAAAGCGTTCGTCTTGTTGTTAACGTCGTTATTTATCTCATATTTCTGCAAATGACCTCAAATGATGAACTGCGGGAACAATGATCATGACCATGAAGTTGCAGTATTTAACACCAAAAGAACGATATAAGAACAAAAATCTCGTGCTCAATCGACAAATGTATATATCGAACTGTGATTCATGGACAAACGGAACCTCTAACTCGTTAAAAATGTCCTCAGAAACAACACCTAAAGCAACGGAAAGGACAACCCGAGCTCAAAGTCCTCCCTTCATCGCATCTACTCTCCTCACTTCCGCCCTTAAAAATGCCGGCCTCATGCTCATCACCACCTTCTCAACCGGCGGCTGATTACGTCGATATAATGAACATGGTCAGCGGACTATTCGGTTCAAGAAATCATAACAGGAAGGACGAAGACACCGGAAGCGGAAGCGGAAGGACCACCAGCGAAGGTGGCAGCGAGAGCGATGTAGGCGGTGAAGGCAACGGTACGATTGACTTTCAAGGTGAGAAAAGGGGGGTAAAAAGCGTCAGTTTGCCGTCAACGTTATTTTCTTTTTTAAGGGATGTCTTCTAACCCGTGAGACGTATTTACAGGGGTCTCACTTGAACTTCCGTCGAAGAGTTGGTCGTTTGACTCGGCGATCTTCGTCGGGAATACTACCGTCAGCAGCAGCGGCAGCGGCAGTGGCAGCGGTAGTAGCAAGGATGAATACAAGGTACGACAGAGGGAGGAAGGAAGCCTACGAGTAGGGAAAAGGTTAACTCCGTTCTAATAAGTTCTAACTCATTCAACTCCAATCATCTCAACGTCTCTCCTCGCTTAAACCAAATTCGCAGCGGCACCGCTCCCTCCCCAAGCGCTTCCTCGAGAGCATAGACGACTGCAAGGGCTACTTCGAGGCGAGGTCGGACAAGGTCTGCGTGGTGGTGGAGGCTTCTCACAACGCGGAAGACCCTGGAGCCTTCAAGGTCGTCAAAGCGAGCGACAAGTTCTTGGAGTTGAGGTGAGAAAGCGGAGAGGAAGAACGCCAACACTAACATTTTAGTACCTGCTTGTGCTCATCAATTCTAACCTGTGAAAATTACCAATCCAATCCTCACGCTCATTATTCTTATTATTCGCAGCAAGTACGAAACGGCAGAGGAAGTCATCGGCCTGCCGCTGGACAGCATCATCTCGGACCACCGCCTGACGCTGGCGAGCCTGAAAAAGTACGGCTCGGCCAAGAACCAAAAGAGAAAGAGGGTCGACAACTTCGAAGGCATGGACTGCATCTTGAGCTGCAGGACGACCTGCAGGGTCAAGGTCAACCCAGACAGATACGACGAAGAAGAGACGAACGTACACGAGAAGGAGATGAAGCTGAAGGTAATGGGCCTGGCGAACCTTCCCTCGCTGTCCAGCGCGACGCCGACCTCGGCCTCCCGTTCAGGCTCCCCTCCCGGGCCTCCGCCCCCTCCCCCTCCCACCCCCCCCTCCCTCCCCCACCCCACGACCAGCTACTACTCCCAAGCCCTCCTCTCGCTGCCCACCGACGACCTCCCCGGCGTAGCCTCCCTTCCATCTCAGCAATCCGTCCAGCCTCCGAAGTCTCCCGCCCGTGACTTTCACTTGCCTGTCGCAGTCTTCGATTCCGGCTACGAAGCCGACAACAACCACGAGCTCTCCTCCTCCCCCAACACCTCCCCCAACACCGAGTTCGACCAGCCTCACGTTGAATTGCCGAGGGCTATTATGCCGTATAATATCGGGCCGCATATTACGCAGACTAGGTTGCATGAGGAAGAGAGCTACAAAAGACATCAGTTTTTGCCGAAGGGGAAGAGCGTTAGTCATGTTTTACTTATATTAGGGTCGGAAGAATGAATTGCGAGAGCATCTTTATGCTATACTTACTTATATTAGGTTAATCAAGAACGAATTGCGAGAGCACTTTTAAGCTACGTAAATGTTTGCGTTTTTATTATATTTTCAAGGTCATTATCATTTATAACTATCTCGTTATTGAGGGGTTATACTAGGGTTATACTGTCTCTCCTTCTCAGCTGACTCACAAACTCCTCCTCGTCAAACGTTTCTTTTAAACGTTTCTTTTCAGGATCGAAAAAATTCAAATTTTTTGATCGCGTGTTTAATAACAGGCTCATTTTTAACGGTGCCCTAAGTCGATATCCTACGCGGATCGCAGCTCGCTTCGTTCAGTACGCTCGTAGTTTAAGAGAAAGTAGGAAATCAAGGGAGCAATCTCTGAACTTCGCTGGGAAGCGGAACTAAAAACAAGAACACAAATAGACATATCTCCCCGCTGAAAATCGCCGTACGCATAGTCATAACGCCGTGCGCCCTATATCAAGCCTCCTGTCTTTAATAGACCGCGCTGAACTCCCACCTCCTCCTTCCACCTGTCTCCCCATCGATCCTTCTATTCCACCTGCCCAATCATGCTCCAAGCTATGAATTTCCTCCGGGAAAGGCACGCCGCTGTAGTTGCAGCGGGCGGAAGGGATCCAATTCCCGCGGCCTCGCCGGATCCGGCGGAGCCGGAGATAAAGGTAGGCGACAATATTTTATTCAAGGGAAAGCTACTAATCGTGACCAGGATTGGAACAGAGGCGAAGAGGCTTCAGGGTTACAAAGCGGCGACGATCGACACCGCGCTTAAAGCCCTTGCGGATATGCGAAAGAATTCGGCGTCCGATTCCGATTCGCTTTCAGCGCTGGACAAGTTTCTCCAAGAGTTTGGTTTTCTGCCCGGAGTTGAGGGAGAAATATGGGCCCGCAGTGTTTGGGGGGGACAAGAATTTCAAGTGGATGTGAGCGAAGCTCGAAAGTTGAAGGGCCCGGACGTCGACGCGGTAAATTTCGTGAGCGACAGCGAGACGATCAAGCGCTTGATGTATAATACTGGTGGGGCAACAATGATACGGCCATCACAGCCCTGGGATTTCGAGCGTCGAAAACCTGGCCCTGCAGAGAAGAGCGCCATCTTTAGTAAATTAACGAGCGGTTCGTTAGTTTATGTTCCTAAGCGATGCAGTGCACAAGGTGAGACTTTGCAAGGAGCGAAGCGACGAGGTTATGATGCTTGATATGAAGACAATAATGCTAACTCATCACTTTACGCATTGCCTCGCTACACTCGTCGCAGTCAAAGCTGAGCTGGAGCGGCAGCAGATCTTCTACAAAATAAATGAGCACATGAATTACACCGAAAGCGACGGCTCTGTACATCCAAACCTATCGCACAAGATGTTTCTTAAAAGTAAAAAGCCGATGACGGAATACAAGATGCGGGCGGTCCTCGATGCAGCAGACAGCCTCGCAAAAGTGGTATTGGTCGGCATGCTTCACCCTCTTGGCGACGGAGGGTTCTTTATCGTAGATGCATTCAAAGGAGGTGAGAAGGTCGAGCTTGCGAGACCCTTATCCTGTTAGGGTTAGGGTTAGGGTTAGGGTTAGGGTTAGGGTTAGGGTTAGGGTTAGGGTTAGGGTTAGGGTT
>BRXY01000324.1:0-63256 GCA_030267945.1 Triparma strigata | reverse complement strand
GGGGGGGCCTTTTTCTCACCTCCACCTCCGACGCCCACATAGTTTTCTGCCCGACGTTTTCGAAGTCGACCTTGACTTTGGCCGGCCCCGCGTTCTCCAGGAAGACTCCGTCGCCGTTTACGGCGTGGTAGACGGCGTGACCGGGCTTACGCTGGTGCATGGGTATGACGGTGAGCCAGTCGTGGAGGGTTTCTAGTTCGGAGCAGGGTTTATCGGAGGTGTCGCCGAGGTACAGCACGCCGAGGATTCGCTTGAAGGGGCCGGCGACGCCTGCGCCGGTCTGGAGAGGTTTCTTCACGAAAATATCGTCGTCGCTGTCGCTGGAGCTGGAGCTTGAGTCTGAATCTGAATCCTTCGGTTTGGTGACCTCCTCCTTGACTACCTCCTTGGCTTCCTCCTTAACCTCCTCAACTTCAACCTCCTCGAATCCCTCCTCTCCACTATCATATTCCTCCCCCCCCACCTCCCCAACAACCTCCCTCCAACAACTCTTCCCATACCCTCTACTAAACCCCAAACTAAAAACACCCCCCCCCCTCTCCAACCCACTCCAAACCCACCCCCCTTCTTCATCCTTCGTACACCCATAACACACAATCCTCCCCACCTTCCCCCCCCCGGGGGGGGAGGTTAACCTCCCCCAATCAACCTGCTTCCTCCCATACCCTCCTTTCAAATCTTTCTGCAACCTATCATCCCACACAGCGCAATTATTGTGGAAGAAACTACGGCATATTACGCAACGTTTTAATAACGTATGCGAAGAAGGTAATTGTAGAGTACATGATTTACAGTTTTTAGTAGATGATTCTATTGAAGTTATTGAGGACCATTTACAGACGATACAGGTGCAGGTTAAGGTGCAGCATGGTTTTAACTTTTCGGAGGGGAAGGGGAAATGGGTTAGGCAGGTTTGACACCATAGTTTTGTGCATTGGGTGCGGGAGGAGGAGATTTGGAAGACGTTTTTGCAACGTTTGAAGGAACCAGTGGGGGAGGGGTCGAGGGTTAGACAGAAGTGGCAGTGGCGGGGGGGGGACTTTTTAAGGTTAGAGGATTCGGAGGGAGTTAGGGTCGTTAGGTAGACGCCGGTGAGGGGGTAGTAGCCTTTGAGGGTGTGCCAGCCGGGGGTGGCCCCAGGGGTCTGAAGGACGGGGCCGACGAGGTGGCACGACGAGAGCGGGACCTCGACGATCTGCGTCCCCGAGGGTCCGTAGATCGTGTAGAACTCGTACAGCTTGTCGAGGAGGGGGCGCCGGCCGGTCCGAGTTCGCTCGGGGATGGTGCATTGCTTCACCTTGGCCTTGAGGGCGCCCGTGGCGGAGTCGGTGAAGGTGAAGATGATGCGACCGAACTGGCGCTGGTAGAGCTCTTCCCGAGTGGAGGAGAGATTTTTCAGCAGCCTGCCGAATTGGAGCGAGTTGGAGCGGAGCGAGACGTTCGTTAGAGTGCCCTCAATAACTAAAAGACCCTTTTTCCCATCTCATTCCCCCTTCCTTTGCCTCCCCCCCCCTCCCCCGTCCCCCCTCATCCCCCTCACCTATTCTTATAAACCTCATGCTTCTTATTCCTCTCGAACTCCTCCCTAGACGGCGGGTCAACCATGAACGCCTCCTCCCCCAACTTCTTATGAAACTCATCTAAATTATCCTTCGAAATAATCACCAAAGCTTCTACTGAGAAATCATCCAAGGAGATACAGGAACGAGAATAACCCCTAACGACATTCCCACGTCCTTCCTTTGAAATTTTATTCAACGTATATTCTTTCGTTGAAGGATCATAATTCGTTACTTCTCCTACCCTCCATTCGTTCCATTCTGTGTCGGTAGTATGTTTTGTAGAGCTGTTAGGGTAGCAATGTTTTATTTTAGACTTTTTTGGTCGATAACGGATTGAGCGACCTATTAAACCGAATTCTGTGTCGACTAGATTTAAGAGAGGGGAGTAATAACGGAGGTGAGAGGGGGGGAGGTTTGGGGTAGGGTAGGTTATTAATGTGTTGGGTGGTAGAGAGGTGGAGGGAGGGACGGAGGTTTGAGGGACAGAGGTTTGAGGGAGGGTTTTGAAGTTAGATTTTTGGAGGTTCTTTAAGGTTGTGAAGAGAGACTTTGGGAGGATGAAGGGAGAGGAGGAAGAGGAAGAGGAGGAAGAAGAGGATGGCATGTGTGATATGAGCTATTTCTTGTGATATCAGCTGCAGCAGGACAGGTCCAGGACAGGTCCAGGACAGGTCCTGTTCAGCTGCAGCAGTCCGAGGAACGGAACGGGGAGGTGAATCTGATGTTCAGTTTGTTGTTCACCGTTACAACAACAGTTACAACAATGCCTACAGTGCGGTTGTGCGCGTCTGATGTGTGTCTCGATGTTCTTGTCTCTATAAACGGCTTAAAGCTCAACAAGTAGCGTGTGCCTTGTGTTGAAATGTGTCTCCTTGGACGGATCTCGAATGTACTTTGTGTTTAAATGAAATGTGAGCTGCAGATACTGAGCCTTTGGACTGACTTATTATTCACAAATCCTATTCACAAATGAGTGAGTCCGTATTTATTATTATGTCTGAGATAAAACGCGTTTTGTGAGTCCAGGTGTAGCCTGAAACCTTTTTAGCTCATCTCCCTGGAATATACAAAAGTCTTATTGGGTTCATTCATTGGCCATCACGCAAGCCGTAACTGACACTGAACGAGATAGATAGAGAGACTGATCGCGCTTCAAGTCAGTCTCAATAAAATTCGTTAAAGCTTTTGAAGTAACAGGTTTTAATCTGCCTTTAATCTGCCTTTAATCTGATCTCAGCGCCCTCGTTCGAGCACCTCCCTCCATTCACGTTATAAATATTTATAACAAAAGGGTTAGGGCTAGGTTTAGGCCTTTCGGTTAGGATTATCATGTTCAGCTCTAAAAAAGCTTCTAAGAAATACGCGGCCTTAGACTCTAACGGTGATGGTGAAACAGAGTTAACGGACCATGTCCAAGGGCCCTCTACCTTCGCAATAGACTCTGATGACGAAGATGATGATGATGATGAAGTGGTCCAAGCCCCCTCTTTTACTGCCTCTACAGTGAATGACATACCAATCCCAATATCATTCCACAAAAAGCTGTACCACACTCTTACCTTCTCTTTCCTCAAGCCTCTCCTCGACCTCGGCAACGCAAAGGACCAGCTCCAACCCGCAGACCTCCCCCAAATAGATCCAAACAACTCCAGCGTAGAGATCCTCCGAAAGTACGCCGAAGCCCGCCCTCCCACCCCTTCCGTCCCTCTCTCCCGTATCCTCCTAACCGCCTTCGGCGGCCCCTTCTTCCGCGCCGGCCTCCTAAAACTAGTCCACGACCTCTGCGCCTTCATCGGTCCCTTCGTCCTAAAATCCCTAATCCTCTACCTCAAAGACCCCACCGCCCCCCTCTCAACCGGCTTCTCCTTAACCCTCCTCGTGACCCTCTCCCAATTAACAATGTCCCTCTGCCTCCGTCAATATTTCTCCATCTGTTACTCGACAGGTCTCCGTCTCCGTTCCTCTGTTATTTTAGAAGTCTACAATAAATCATTAAAACTATCCGCGCACGAACGTTTAAAACGTTCTACTGGTGAAATAACTAATCTTATGTCAGTTGATGCACAGAGATTACAAGATTTAACACCTTACCTCCACGCTATATGGTATTCGTTCTTACAAATAACGTTAGCGTTGTATTTTTTATTTCAGGAATTGGGGGCGGCGTGTTTAGCTGGGGTTGTGGTTATTATTGTTATGATGCCTGTTACGAAGAAGATTGGGAAGGTGTTGAATAAAATGTCGAAGGAGTTGATGGAGGTTAAAGATAAAAGGTTGAAGGTTAATAATGAGGTTTTAGGTGGGGTTAAGGTTATTAAACAGATGGCGTGGGAGTCGAGTTTCGAGGGTAAGATTAGAACATTGAGAAATGAAGAGATTGGACAGCTCAAGAAATACGTCGTCTTTCAGAGCGCGTCGGGGACGCTTTGGTCGACTGTACCGCTGCTGGTTGCCGTGTCGACTTTCACGGCGTATGTAGTGAGCGGGAATGTGCTGGATGTGGAGACGGCGCTTACGAGTTTGGCGCTCTTTGAGATTTTGAGGTTCCCGCTTTTCATGTTGCCTAATGTTATAAATAATCTTGTGGAGGCGAGTGTTAGTGTTAATAGGATTAAGAGCTTTTTGGAGGGGCAGGAGAGGGGAAATACGGAGGGGGGGGAGGGGAAGGGCATAGACGTTAAGGGGGCGACTTTCGTTTGGGACGGGAAGAGGGTCGATCCTACGAAGCAGGAGGAGAAGGAGGCGGGAGAGGAGAAGGAGAAGGTCCTGTCCGAAGAAAAATGGGAGAATCTGCTGCTGAAATCTCAGCTCTCGGACGCAGAGGCTCAAATTCAGGAGCTCAAGGGCCTCAAGAAAACCGCCATCGACTCCAAACTTTCAGCCCTGCTCACGCTTCGCCGAGTGTACCTCCACGCTCCCCCCGGCTCCCTCATCGCCATCGTCGGCCCCGTTGGCTCCGGCAAGTCCACCCTATTAAATGGTATTTTGGGCGAGTGCCGCTCCCTCACCGGCTCAGTTCACCTCCGCGGCTCCGTCTCCTACGTCTCCCAAAAGGCGTTCATCATGAACGACACCCTCCGAAACAACATAACCTTCTCCAAGCCCTTCGACGAAGACAAGTACAACGACGCCATCCAAAAATGCGCCCTAACCCACGACCTAACCGTCCTCCCCTCTGGCGACCAAACCGAAATAGGCGAAAAAGGCATCAACCTCTCCGGAGGTCAAAAGGCCCGTGTAGCCCTCGCCCGGGCGATCTACCATGACGCTGACGTCGTCCTCCTCGACGACCCTTTGAGCGCTGTGGACGCGCATGTGGGGAAGCATATTTTTAGAGAGTGTATTGTTAAAGGGTTGTTGAAGGGGGGGGATAAGTCTGTAGTGCTGGTTACTAACGCTCTGCAGTTCTTGAACTCTGATAAGGTTACTAAAATTGTGGTTCTTGAGAATGGGGAGGTTAAGGAAGAGGGAAGGTATGAGGAGTTGATGAATATATCAGGGGGGACGTTTAGCACTATGCTCAATAATTACAGGGACAAGAGCAGCGAGAGTATGGGGAGCAGGAGCAACTCTACTGTCGACTTGGTCGAGGCAGGGAAGGAGGCGGTGGGGGAGAAGGTAGAGAAGGCGGAGAAAAGGAACGAGGAGGAGATGAAGAAGGACGGACAGCTCATGACGAGCGAGCTGAAGGAGGTGAGGGCTGTGAGGGTCGGCGAAGGTCGCTGCTGACCGAGAAACCTCCCACCATTTCTAACGCAAAAAAAAAACCGCGTCGTCGCAGCGCGAGACCGGCTCCGTCACGAAGGACGTCTACCTGCTCTGGGCTCGCGCCCTCGGAGGCTACCCCACCGCCGTCATGATCCTCCTGAGCTACATCGGCGTTGAGATGCTCAACGTGTCAGCCCGCTGGTTTCTGAGCTACTGGAGCGAGCACAGCGGGTCCGAGGACTCGGAGCAGGGGAAGTTCCTCATGGTGTACGCCGCGATCAATGCCGTCATCGTCATGTCCATGTTCGTCAGGCAGCTGTTCCTGTACCTGAAGAGGTGAGAAATTGCGAGGACAAAGTTGTCTATGTCTTGCTGACAACTCCACCACAACCTTCCACACAACCTTTCGCTTCGCTCGTCGCAGTCTCAGGGCGGCCAAGACCCTGTTCAACGAGCTCCTGGCGACCATAATGCGCGCGCCCATGAGCTTCTTCGACACCACCCCTCTCGGCAGGATCCTCAACCGCTTCAGCAAGGACACCTACACCCTCGACCAGCAAATGTCCGCGACGGTCAGAATGTACCTCGGCACCCTCTCGAGCGTCATCGGGACGCTCATCGTGATCAGCACCGTAACGCCGTGGTTCCTTATCACCCTTCCTCCGATCTTGGTCTTCTACCTCTCCCAGCAGCGGTACTTCACCAAGACGTACAGGGAGCTCAAGAGGCTGGACAGCGTCTCCAGGTCCCCCATATACGCGCTCTTCGGGGAGACGCTCGAGGGAGTCGCAACGATAAGGGCCTTCAAGGCGCAGCCCATCCTGAAGAAGAGGATCATGAGGCTGTTGGACGAGAATCAGACCGCCTTCTGGCTGACCTTTTCGGCACAGTGCTGGCTGGCCGTCAGGTGCGTCGATTCTGCACAAACGGAATTATTTATCACTATCATTGCTACTTTACTCTAACTATTCGCTTCCGCTTCTCTCGCTCGACCTAGGCTCGAGCTGGCCGGAACTGCCATCATCACCTTCGCTTGCCTTTGCACCGTCCTCCAGCACTCCTCCCAGGCCGGCAACGAGACCTTCGCCGGCGCCGCCGGCCTCAGCATCTCCTTCGCCCTCAGCGTAACGCAGAGCCTCAACTGGTCGGTGAGGATGTCGAGCGACTTGGAGGCGCAGATGGTAAGCGTGGAGCGCATCAACCAGTACGTCAGGGACGTCGAACCCGAGGCCCCCCGCGACATGCCCATGGACGAGAACCTCCCGAGGGACTTTCCGAAGGGGGAGATTGTCTTCGAGAACGCGAAGCTGCGGTACAGGCCAGGCCTGCCCCTGGTTTTGAAGGGGTTGTCGCTCACGATTCCGGCAGGGAGCAAGGTGGGCGTGGTCGGAAGGACGGGGGCTGGCAAGAGCACCTTGATGATCGCGCTGCTCAGGCTAGTCGAGCTGGCCGAGGGAAGGATCAACATCGATGGGGTCGACTGCAGCAAGCTGGGGCTTCATTTGTTGAGGTCGAAGCTCGCCATCGTGCCACAGGACCCGGTGCTATTCAGCGGAAGCATCAGGAGCAACTTGGACCCGTTCGAGTCGTTCCCTGACTCGAGGCTCGTCGAGATCCTGGCCCGCGTCGGGCTGATGGGGGGCGAGGGCAACGAAAGGATCAACGGTCTCGACGACCAGGTGGAGGAGGACGGGTCGAACTTCTCCGTCGGGCAGAGGCAGCTGATCGTCATCGCCCGCGCCCTGCTCAGCGAGTGCAGCATCGTGCTCATGGACGAGGCCACGGCAGCCATCGACGTCGACACCGACGAGAAGATTCAGCAGGCCATGAGGACCGAGTTCAAGAACGCCACGTGCATCACTGTCGCGCACAGGATCAACACCATCATGGACTCGACGCACATTCTGGTGATGGGGGACGGCATGAAATTGGAGTTCGACAGCCCGGCAGCGCTGTTGGCCAAGGAGGGGGGGGTTTTCAGGGAGCTCGTCGACGCGTACGAGAGTTCGCACTTGGCATGAATGGGGTTGGGGGGGGGGAAAGAGAGACAGTTGCTCAATTTTTGTTAAAATCAGTTTTATTGGTTTGTTGCGTCACGTCAACGTCCACAGCTTCGGTGAATTTCCCAAATATCCTCCACATCACCAGAGTCTCCAATCACGGCTATTTCGGAATGAAGATTTACCGTCGGATCGATGTGGCATGGGACGCTGTAAACGAGGTCCCCTACGCTCATAGCTTGCACGTTGGGATGCGTTGGATTGAGAACGCCGTGTTCATCGCCTCCGCTCTCGTAGACGACGTCGGTGAGATACTCTGAAGTCATTCCGTTGGTGAATTTAGGCACTCCTGCGAGGAACCGAGCGGACGGGTGGTGTCAGAATAAGAACGATCACCGTCTCGTGCGTGCAAGCAAACAGCACTCAATCCTCACCAGATACTAAATCCACTGCCTTCGAGCCGATGTCGCAGCACGCCCTGCCTGTCGCGTTGCTCAGGACAGTTCCCAGAATCCACAGCGAGTGCTCAAAGGGCGGAGGCGATGAATTCGCGAGGTAGTCCGTGTCCATGAACACATAAGAACCGGGCTGAACCTCGTTGTGAACGCCACCGGATAGCTCATGTAGAAATGACCCCGTCCCTGCCCCTGTTATGAGCGGAGAATTTATGGGAGGGTTCAAGGATAAGAGGTGAGAGTTAACCTTCGCCGCAGTCGCGACTGACTGAGATTGGACGAGAGACGAACGCTCTGACTTCACCCTCACGTGCTGGAGGGCGCCCTGGTAAGCGTGAAGGCCACGGTACTGGAGCTTGTTGGAAGGGTCGAGGATAGTGCGGGCCAAGGATTCTACGGTCTGGAGGCCCGAGGAGGTGGAGACGTTGACTCCGCAGCGGTTTTGGCCGACGTCGATCTCAATGAAGATGCCGATGGGGATTTTCAGGTCAACAAGCTGCTGAAGATTTGCGACATCGTCAACCAGCACACTTATGAGCGTTGTATCTTCAGACAGCTCGATGAGGTCCTTCAGCCTCTTCAGCTTGATTGGTCCAACCACGCTGCTAGTTAACATGAAATCTAGCTTTCCCTTCGATTTATCGAACTCCAATATCCTTTTTATGTGCGGTTCGAGCTCGTCCAACACCTGAAAGCAGAGCCCAGAAGCGCCGCCAACAGTAAGCGACAGCTTGGATATCTCGACGCACTTGTGGGTCTTCACGTGGGGGCGTAGGCGGACGGCGGGGTGTGCTTGCATGATCTCTGACATGGCATTCATGTTCCGGAGCAGGGCCGACTTTGAAACTGTGACGAAAGGCGTGGGCAGCAGCGAGGGGTGGAACGGCATCGGAGGGAGAGATGCTAAAAAAGTGAGAGGTTGCGCATGATTTGTCAGCGGGCCGAGGAAAGCCACCAAACAGCGAAATCAAGACAAGGTTTCCAAGGTTTTTGGAAATAGAATAGAACCGAGAGAAAGATGGCCACCGCTAGCCACACGCTTAAAGACCAACTCGAGGACTCGAGTGGTAAGAATCACACTGTCAGTCGCCGCTTCTAACCGATTTTTAGTCGCCCAAACAATGAAAATAGCCTGCGTAGCTTTGTCATCGGGCATGCCAACACGTTCACATGCCTTTGAAAATTTCACCAGTTGCCGGTCGCACTCCCCTCGCAATGGTCCCCTCCGCCTCTATCCCTCACTCTTACCCTCGAAATCAATCCGTCTTGGCTCTAACCGCCCTCTTCCTCCCCTCTTCCTTCCCTGTCCGCTCCTCGCCACAGTCCCCACCTTCCTCTTCGGCTGCACCCCCCCTCGCGAAGGCACCGACAACGACAAGGCCCAGACCTCCTGCACGAAGTTCGCCTCCCGCTCGGCCGTACTCGCCACCGATGGTTTCATCGTCTACGACATTCAGGACGAGAAGGGCCGCACAGAAATGGAGCGGCCTTTCCCCTTCAGGTGAGAACGAGGCGAGGAGCGAAGCGACGAGCTGAGAAGGCACACTTATGAGATGTCATCGTCCGTCTCCGGAACTTCTGCCACTGCTATAGAATTCTAACTCGTCGCTTCGCTCCTCGCAGGAAGACCCTCGACCCCAGTTGGTACGGGAGCCTTTTCCCCACTCAGTCGGGCAAGCAGACAGTGATATACAAGTGCGTGGTCGAGAGCTCCCTCGACAACTTCAAGGCCTGGTTCAACGAGGCCTGCGACCGCTACAACCACAACTCGTTCGTCCTCGTGGGCGCCCCCACCTCCAGCAGAACCTACAGCGGCTGCACTATGAAAGACGCCGCCGCGGTTATTGCCGAGACTCCCGGGGCGACTTTTGGCTGCGTGGCGATCGCGGAGCGTCACACCAAGAAGAACAACGAGCACAAGAACATGATGCGCAAGCAGAACTACGGGGCTGAATACTTCATCACTCAGGGGATTTTCACCTCCGGGCCTATCATCAGGTTGATTAAGGATTACGGGGAATTATGTAAGGAGTTGGACGTGCCTTGTAAGAAGATGATTCTGACCTTTGCACCTTGCGGTAGGGAGAAGACTCTGACTTTCATCAAGTGGTTGGGGATGCACGTTCCTGAGGAGGTGAGAGAAAGAGAAAGAGAAAGTGGAAAGGCTGATGAGCCGCGAAGAGCCACTCGAACTACTCAGACATCTCAAACTACTCAAACTACTCAAACTACTCAAACTAACTAAAACCTTTCCCCGCAGGTCCATGCCAGAATTTTTGCCGCCAAGACCCCCAACCTAAAGGAGGGAGAGAGAGATCTTGGACCCGTCAGGGAAAGCTGCAAGATCCTCACCGAGGTCTTCCAGGAAGTCCTGAACGGAATCGTCGGCTGCGGCGTCCCCATCGGAATAAACGTCGAATCCCTGTCGATCTTCCGCGAGGAAATCGACGCCGCCCACTCCCTCTTCCAGACCTTACAATCCCAGCTCCTGAACTCCCGGGGTAAGCCCTGGGCGATCAAGTGGTACTGCGTCGGAGCGGGCGGAAATGCCTACTCCGACATCGTCATCGTCGAGAAGGAGAGGGAGAGGAAGAAGAGGGACATCCTCGTCACAGCGCTGATCGCCGGAATTTTCGGAGCTGTCATCTCGAGGAGTCAGCTATTGAAGAGGTGAAAAAAAAGGCATCGCAAGATTTAAAAAGAGTAGACAATTCAAGAATGTTTTTGATAAAAGATCGTTTCATTTCATTGTTTTTTTTTGTGTGGAGGGGGGGTGGGGGGGGGGCTTGTAGGTCTTCGTGGTGTATGGGCGGTGCGAATTTTGTGCGACCACGATTAATCCTTCTTGGCGGCTGCCTTTGCGGCGGCGGAGAGGCCCTTGGACGCGAGGTCGGCGCCGGCGGCGACGAACTGCGACGAGCGTAAGCAAGTGAAGCAAGCGAACGATTGACGTTTACGAGTCAGAAAAAATTGCGTAGCAAAGAAACGACTTTTTTGTCTTCCAACGCCCTTCCCCTCGCATATTGCATATTCGCTCGCGTTCCCCCAACTCATTCCATGTTAGTGTAATGGGGGGGAGGGGAATTGCCTCACCTCCTCCGTGACGCTCCCCGCGTTCTTGCGGGCGTTGTCGATGGCCGCGTCAATCTTGGACTCGTTGCGCTTCAGGAAGTCGCGCAGGAACGTCTCGTAGAGGAAGCTGGCGCCGCGGGTCTGGGGAAGCATCAGCCAGAGCAAGAATGCGAGCTTGAACGCGTAGTAAAAGGGGATGAAGTACAGCAGCCAGTCGATGAAGGCCTCGAGGATGGAGAAGAGGGCGTAGACGGTCCAGTAGATGAGCCATTGGGTGTCGTCGCCTTTCTGCTTGGTTTCGATGGCCTTGAAGGATTGGAGGCTGGGGTAGAGGAAGCCGATGATGCTGCAGAGGGATCCTGCATGTGTGTTTGTTTTTTTCGTGGGCGGGGGGGGGGGGTAGTGAAAGTTGTTAAGGCGTCAGTGGCGGTTTGGGAGAGAAGAAACAAACGATGCCAGTTTGTCCGTCTCCGTAATTCTCTGATAATTCTCACCTACTCCCACACCGAGAAGAAGCAGAAGCATGACGACAGTGGCGCCCAGCAGGAACAGGTACTCCTTAGGGACAGACATGGCATCCTCTAGCTGCTGGAACACCGGGATGGTGTCTGAACGGAGACTTGCGTGTGAGCTGGTGACGAAAGGGCTTGAATTCTGAAGAACGGGGAGAGGGAGTTTACGGGACGTTTTGGAAGTCAAGCGGACGTTTCACAGATCGTTGCGATTCACATGCGATGCTTCGTGTGATGAATGTTGTATAATGAGCGGTATATCCCTGACGGAGCGGCATATATGATCGTTTCACGTCTTCTTCAGCGTTATTCTGTTTGGTGGAGAGCCACATTCGAAAAGTGCGATGCATCAGTTTGTTCTGGCACGCCAACGCGAAATCTGCTTCAGTTATAGTGAGAAGACTTTAACTTACCGAGCTTGGCTCTCAGTTTCTTTATGTGCTCCTCAGCGTTCATTTTGGAGAGGTGTGTATATTTGCTGGGAAATCCCTTGGGTATTTAATTGTCATTTGCAGTGAGAACTTGCCTTGTCAACCGCCAGCTAAATCAGTAACAACTGCGTCCTCTCCTTTTTCAACCATAATACTGCAGTAAAGTAAGTAAAAACAAGTAAACAAGCTCCCACGCTAATTCATTTCGTTTCCCGTCGACCGCATTTTTCAAAACACACTTGCCAGCTTGCTCCCGTTCATTTCTAACCCAGACTCCGACGCCAATCTACCTACCCTACCTTGCCCTACCCTTGGCATTCCTCGCACTTTTAAAAGATGTCGGACCCGTCAGCTGTTAAAGTGAATCCAACCAAGATGTTCGAGGTGAGATAGATTTTACACTGATTACTGTACTTTTAGAAATACAATACACCCCCGCACACACTAACAACGCCCTCGACAGCTCCCGGGAGGCCGCAACGGGTGGACGGCGCTCCATAACACCGTCTTCGAGTCTTCTGGTCCCTTTGACGTGGTCAAGTTGATGGTTGAAAAGACGCGAGGGAACAGGGAGAGTCGCAATATCCTTTCGATGCAGGGTGAGACGAAAAACAACAACGACGCACATCACAATCAATCCCCAACATAACCAAAAAATGTCAATCTAACCCCACCCACCCCCACTCCTATCCCTCCCTAGCCGCCAACGGCGAAACCGCCCTCCACATAACCGCCGCTACCCGTCGCGACCCCCATGTCCTCACCTTCCTCTGCTCCGAGTACCCCCCCTCAATTCACGGCGTTAACAAATTTAACGCGCTCCCCATCCACTTCGCCGCCTTCCACAACCGCAACGCCGAGGTGATCCGCGTCCTGATCGAGAAGGCCGAGGCCCGCGGCATCTTAAAATTGGGCTCGGGCCTAGAGAAAAAGTGCGACGGCGGCAACCTCCCCCTCCACCTGGCCGCCCTCGCCTCCACCTCCCCCGAAGTGGTCTACGAGCTCTGCAAGCACTTCCCCGGCGCCCTCAACGTAAAGAACAACGAGGGCCGCACCCCCATCGACATCATAGAAAAATACGGCAAGGGAAGGTTCAGGTATGAGGAGGTCAAGTCCGTGCTGCTGAGCGCGTCCTTCAATTTTAATATCGGGACTATACGTCAGAACAGCGTAAAGCTGTGCGTCAGGTCTACGCTGCGTAGGGGGGGGAGCAACCTCGCGGGCCTCGAGGAGACCGAGCAGGGCAGAGGTGAGTTGAGAATTTATTTTATTTTAAGTGAATCCTAAACAAGCCTGTACTAACTGTACACACAACACACACAACAACCCCCCGTCCCCACAGCTGCCATCTTCATCTACAAAATCGCCACCAACCCCCACAGCCACGCCCTGGCCCTAAAAATCCTCTCCTTCATGGGTTCCGGCGAGTCGCTACACCTCAACGAGCTCCGAAAGGCCCTCCTCCCCTCCCACACCGTCACGAGCTACCGGAACGGTTACAAGGCCACTTGCTCGTGGGCCGACGAGCTGGGTAAAGAATACAGCGTCCAGGACTTTATTTACTACGCCAAGACCGAGGAGGTTAAGCTGGACGAGAAGGACGAGAACTTCGGCAAGACTTTCAGATACCATCAGCTCAATGCTCAGAACTTTGTCAGGTCAGAGATCTTGTTGAACCAGGATGCGAAGCTCAGGGATGAGGCTAGGTGAGATGGGGGGAGGTTGGGGGGTGACGGCATTGTTTGATTGCGAGTTTTTTTTTTAAGGCAGTCCGGCTCTAACACGAAGGTCTCTCCCTCTCTCTCCCGCAGCATCTGTGACGTTAGACCTGCGATGGATGAGAACCAGAAAAAAAGGCTCGCGGCTCTGATGCGGGTTGAGGATGCAGAAGGAAAGATGGGGGTGCTGATTAAGGAGCTAAGTGGAAAGGCAGTAAAGGCATGATTTTGAAACGAAACTTTGTTCGGGTTTTTTAGTTTTGTTCTTGTTGAAATCTGAGGCAGTAAGTAGTATAAGTAAAATGAATGGAAAGGCATGTGACAGGTAAACGTAAAGAGTCATGTAGTAGTCAACGCTTTTCACTTGCCAAGTCCCTCTACATGACGATAGTCGAATTCCTCCTCCAGCATCTCCTGTCTTTCCTCGACACTCATCAAACGCGTCCTCTTCAGGGTCGGAGTGGAGGGATTTGAATGGCTGTTAGAGCCCGATGGTGAACTCCTCTTGCAGGGCTTCGAGGGCGTCGAGGGGACGGAGTTGCAGCTGGAGGAGAAGAATTTATCGATGTTCAGCTGGCGGAGGGGAGGGGACGTGCAACTGTTGGTCGGGGTGTGGGAGGGGCTAGGAGAATTAGGGATCACCCTGAAGGGGGACGAGGTGGCTCTCGAGAAGGAGTTGATGGGTGGGAGAGGCGTGGGCGTTCTTTCGTTCGTTCGAACGACATTCTGGGGCGTGGACATAGTCGTCGACGGTTTCTCATACGGATTCGTCTTCTCACTCGTGGTGTAGTCAAGGTGGGCGTAAGGGTTCGAGGGCTGCAGCTGTTGAGAAAGCTGACTCAGGTTCGAGGGCTGCAGCTGTTGAGAAAGCTGACTCTGTGTTATGGACACGACGACGGCGGTCTTGTGTGTGTTGCGCTGCCGGAATGTGGTCAGATTTTATGTTTCAACTCTTGCCTAGTTCTAATTATCTCTCACCTTGATCGTCGGCGCGGGAACCGGCCCAGGCGTAGGCTGAGAGAAAGACTCCGTCTCTGACTCACTTGAACCTATCGTATCCGCCATGGACAAGAGGGACAAGGAGGTGGGGAGCGATCGCCGGGGGGAGGAGTTGACGTTTAGAGGCTCAGGTGAAGTTTGCTTTAAGTTTTGATGTAGGTCTTGGGGGACACCGTGCGTGTGAGGTGGGCCAGAGTATGCATCAAGGATGCGTTGAGGAAACATTAGAGGGTGCGAGCGGCGGTGTGACCAGTGAAATAGTCGAGGGCAAGTGGAATGTTGTAAATCGCTGGGGATCAATTTCCATAGGTGAGAGACAAACCATTCGCGTAATCCAATCCGCGTTATCCTGCCTGAATACTGCTGCATAGTGCATCTAAACGCTCTCGATTACGAGTCGACTTCACACGCGCGTTGATTGAAGAAATTTGCCTGTCTCTGTAGTGACGAGGTGACGCTGTCCAGATGCTGCAGGTTCTGCACCTCCACACTTGTATATCGATGTCTCCAAAACACCCGTCTTTAATTCAATCCGCTTGCTCTTACCCTCGTTCTCTCCCACCGCCCTAAACCAACATTCTCAGTCAAACAAAAGCAATATTCTCAACATGCGTTCCTGCACCTTCCTCCTTCTCCTTTCGCCCCTTCTCGTCAAGAGCTTCGTCCCGTTCCTTGTTCCCTCCGCCACAACCTCGAGGGCGCCGCAGCAGACCAAGCTTTCAGCGCTCATCACTGAGACGGAGGCGGCCAAGGTCCTCGCCAAGGCGAAGGACTGCATGGACAATGAGTGCAGTGTTGATGCCGGTGAGGCACTACCTTATTTATTCTTCAGTTGTTCTCGTCGCTTCTATTCGATCTTCGGCTCGGCCACCATCAACGCTACTTGATTCTAACTCGTCGCTTCGCTCCTTGACTCGTCTTTGTCTTTCAGTCAACGACCTTTTGGTTGATCTCAGGGGCCAGAAGAGGGTCCTCGAGCTCAGGCTCGAGAACATCTCCAGCCTGATCCAGAGCCTCACCGCCGCGAACCTGGTCGAGGAAGCCGATAGCACCGCGACTAGGGACGTTACGGAAATCCAGAAGAGCGTCCAATCCATCGCTCAGGTATTCACCGTTTCGGCGAAGAGCAGCGGCAACGACTACCCCGCGCTTTCTTTCCCGAGCGGCTTTACGGGCGACGTCAACAAGGAGAAGAAGGGCTTTTAATCGCCTCTCTATTAGTTGTGACCCCGACCCTGTTCCACAGCACGCACGCAAAAAAAAGAAGGACATAATCACACAAGTGTTTTCAAAGTTTTCATTTCCAAACTCATCTTTTGGGGTTTCATCGCATTTCATAACCACCCAACTCCATTGCCCATTCCATTCATTACCTCTTGCGGGTCGCTCTCTTCTTCCTGGTCGGCGTACTCGTCGTGCTCTTGGCTTCATTTTCCTCCGCCCATCCGCTGGGGACCTTGACCTCGTCGTCGGAGTCTTCTTCGGAGTCCACGGCTTCGAGTTGGCGAGGCCTCTTGGAGCCACGGGCGGCGGTGGCGGCCTTCTTGCGCTTGGGCTTCGCGGCGGGGGGGGGCGAGTCTTGGGTCATATCCACAACCTCGATCCCTGACTCCTCCGTCTCGGCGGGGGTGTCCTTCTTCTTTCCCCTGCCACGCGACGACGTCCTGCTGCTAGCCGCACGCCTGGGGGGAGGACTCGCCGTCTCCTCTATGTCGTCGTCATTGTCATCGTCGCCCAAGTCAGGTTCCTCCTCGCTCTCCTCTTCCTCGTCACTATCGTAGGACTTCTTGCGGCGGGGTTTCTTCGTCGTCGCCTTCTTCTTCACGGGGGACTTCTTCGCGCGCTTCGGCTTGGGCGTCGGAGCGGGTTCATCGTCGTCTTCGTCGTCGTCGTCGTCGTCGTTGTCGTTGTCGTTGTCGTCAGCCTGGGGCTTCTTCGAGTTCGGAGTGGCCGTCAAGTCGGTACGACGGGGCCTGGCCTTCTCCTGCCTCTCCAGCTCCGCCTCTTCGGCGACCATCTTCTCACGATTTTGCTCGGCCTCCTTCGTGACCTCATTCAAAACGTCCTGCTTGTCCTTGATCCCGGCGCCGGCCTTCTTGATAAGCTTCTTCTGCGACTGCTTCAACTTATGCCCCACCGCTTCGTTGATGGCCTGCGCCTGCCCCTTGTTCACGAACTCGTCCAGCGCAGAGCTCATCATTTTTTCATCCAAAATTTCGAGCTTCTTGTCCGCCACGCGGAGGTTGTCCTTGATGAGGTCTTCGACGTTCACTTCTTCGATGTCGTCAGGTTCGAAGGGCTCGATTTCTGCGGACGCGTTGCCGGAGGATTTGCTCTTCTTCTTCATCTCGGTGGGCTTGCGCTTGCGGTGGAACATGAGTATGTCACCAGGGTTGGCGACCTTGCCGACGAACTTTGCGCCGAACCTGTGATGAGATGAGCGCAGGGAGCGAAGAGTTAGAATTAAGCGATGATAGTGTGTGAGTGAATGATCATCGCCCCACAAACACACCTCTGGTTGTTGAGCGTGCTGAACCCGGAGTGCTCGACCTTCAACCTCACGAGGACGAGCTCCGGCTTCGTCAGCTCGTACTTGGGAGTGTAGTCCGCGACTTCGTCTCCGAGCATCTGCCGCTGCACCTCGCACTCCTCTCGCGTCTCCTCCGCGTTCTCCCTGGCCGTCTCTATGAGTTCCTCGACCTTCTTCGAGAGGAGCTTGGTTATTTTCTGGTCGATCTTGGGGTCTTCCGCGTCGAGCCCCTGCCCGGTGAGGCTGATCTCGTCCATTGCGAAACCCCTGACCTTTGAGATTAGGTTGGGCGTCAGCCTGAAGTTGTCCCCTCGAATCTCGAGGAGGCCTCCCTGCTTCTTCACCGCCTCGCCCAGGCACAGAGACGTGGCCACCGTGCTCCCCGGCTGTGTGATTCTGAACGTTCCGATCAAGCTCTCGCTAGGCTCGATGATGCACTCGTGCTCGTGTCCCCAGATTACCAAATCCTGCCACTCCGGAATCATGGACTCGTGAACGCAATTCTTCGCCCCTCGTCCGAGGTCGCGGTTCTGGTGAAGCGAGAATATGTTGAACCATCCCTTCTGTGAATGAAGATTGTGTTAGATTGTATTTAAAATGGTATCGCGTTCCTGACTCGCCGCTTCTTCTCCTTCTTACCTCCTCGTCCCCCTCTCCATCCTCCCCCGTTCCCAAATCACTGGTGGGCCTCAAGAACGTAACCTTCTTCTTGCTCCACATCCTATTCAGCCTCTCGTCCCTCATGCTCCCCATACCGTACAGCGCGACTTTCGTCTCTTCGCCCTTCTGGATTAAGATGGGCGAAACTTCCACCCGGTCCACTTCGTCGTGCCTCCCGTAATAGTTGATCAAATTCGCCGCGCTCAACAAATCAAGGGCAGCCAACATGTCCGTACCGCCGTCCCTGGTGGGGTCGTCGTGGTTGCCGTGGATGGAGAAGACGGGGAGGTCGACCGAGAAGTTCTCGTCTTCAAAGTTCACAACAGGGTTCTGGGCAAAGTTCGTGGACTGATCGCTCACAATTTCGAAGTTCACCGGGCGGGGACCGAGGCAGTAACGGCGGAGGATCTGGATCGTTTTCAAGACCGTCGCACGAGAAGGCTTATTGTCGTGAAAAAGGTCACCGCTCAATAGCACCAAGTCGCACCTCTGAGACCTGGCCAAGAACATCACCTCCTCGAAGGCGGCGAAGGAATCGTTGCCGCGGACGGGGTCCTTCTCATTGTAGCCGAGATGATTGTCTGTGAGACGATTAGGGAGAGAGCGGGGGCGAAGGGTGTAAGGGTTATATGCGAGAGGAATGGGGAATGAAGGACGTCGAATGAAGGACGCGAAGCGGAGTGAGGGAAAGGAGGGATTATTATTGCTGCTATTACGATAATTTAGTGTCGATTGGCTCTTGGTCGATGGGAGATCCAAGATTCGCGAACATGTGAAATTCTTACAGCGCCCCGCGTTGCACCGCTGCTACAATCAAGAGCAAGTCCCTAATTCACTGCTCGGAGGGACAAGCCAAAAGAGTCTCCATACAACTCTGCCACTTACCGCTGCTGATGAAGATTTTTAACACCTCGGGGTCTTCCTGAGACATGATGGAAGGTCGGTGCTAATAAATTTGATAAATTTGTGCAAATTTGTGTAGCGTTCAATCCCAGAGATTTGATGGCGGTCAAAAAAGTACTCAAGAAGAGCTTCACATGGGTTCTGATTCGCGCAATTCATTTCCCCAACCCACACTGACAAGGCTCAAATTCCTCCAAACCTACCTACCTCTTGATTCTCAATAAATCTACTCAACCGTCATCTCCCGCACGGCACCGAAACCCAATTTTAACTCAATTTTGACTAGCATTTCCGCCCCGCCCAGAGGCAACTCTCACATCACAGTACCAGCTAACTCAAAAATACCAACCTAGAGCCTCCTCTCCACCTCAACTAACTAGCGCCATGCCCGTCAACCGCTCGAGCTCTGCAGGCTCGGCGGTTTTCAGCCGCTCTCCCTCCTGGAGTATAATGAAGACGTCAAAAAGCCCTTCGACCCACAGGTCCTTCGAATTCCCCTCGGCTCCGCTGAATTCCACCTCCTCAACCACCCCGACCTTCCCGACTGGCGAGCGTGACCGCTTTAAGCTGTCGATCTGCTCCCGTATTTGTCTGGGCCTCCTCTACCTCCTCCTCCTGAGTCATGAAAGACGCTCGAATCTCGGCCTAATCAGTTACAGAGAGGTGAGGCGCTGCATGAAGCCGCCCCTCGACGCTAACCACACTGCCAATAACTAACCCTCGGCACTTTTTATCTAACTCCCAACCCCAGCGGTCGGAGTTCTCCAGTTATAATAACGCGCTGTTGGATTTGTTGAGGATTCCGAGGCAGAACTCAGATGAATCTCTTGCCAGTCTTAGGCAGAGAGCGGCGAATATCAACGGCGGCGTAGGCGTTCGCTCTTGGGGAACTACCACCGATGAGGGTTTGGGCTTGCTAGGGGACGCTCCTAGATGGAAGACTCTCCTCACTTCTCCCGTCGCAATACAGTTCGTGAGCACTGACGATCCTGCGTCGTTCAGAGAATTCTACGAGCAGCACATAGTATCCGATGGAGACACTTGCGCTGGCCATAGTCACAATGATTACGAGCAGGTTTACCCGCTCATAACGGCGTTGGAGGCTAAATTTTGCTCACTTGAAGCTGACGTTGTGTATTGCCCGGCGACGGAGGGGAGGGAGGAATCGTTGAGGCTGGGCCACACTGATATTTACGCCTTAGATCAGTCAGAGGTGGAGGCGAGTATATGCGCTAAGTCGAAAACTTTGGAGGAGATGTACATCGAACCCCTGCTGGAGTTCGTTGGCAAGAACCCGACGTACTGCCAGTCTTGCGGTAGACCGGGGATACAGCTCATTGTCGACATGAAGGACCCGAACTCGGATCCGGGGTTAGCCCTCTTGAGCTCCATTCTTCTCGCTTACGAAGATAAGATGGCAGGGAAAATGTACGCCGTCCTTTCGGGAGTAGGTGAGTTCTGCAGCAACAACACCGCTTGTAATTGTTACCACTCACCGTCTTCCTCGCTACGCTCGTCACAGACGAAATAAGAGCTATAACCTCACCGTACTTTAAGTACCCCAACCTTGTGGTGGATGGCAGGCCCATCGATGTCTTCCTCCCTGAATTTCTCAGGCCGGCATTTGTCAATACCCTCATCGCGTTTTGGGTGTTGGTGGTCATAGGAGAGAGGGCGAAGAAAAGAAAACTAGAGAGGTGAGAAGCTGCGAGGAGTGAACGACTACAGTTAGGGGCAAAGTGACGAGCTGACGGCGCATTCATTCTAATTCGTCGCTTCGCTCTTCGTTCTTTCCTCGTTCGCTCCTCGACTCGTCGTAGGGACCAACGTTTTAAGCTCAACTTTCTCGTGCAGATCACGAAGCACATTTTGGGTCTAATAGTTTTGCTGCTTTGTGACACCGTAATTCTCAGTCTATGTTCGATGGCTGCCCTCGTCGGTTACGTTATTGTGGGGATTTTTGTCGTGCTGCCGCTCGCTATCTATTACTGGCTCAAGTTCCTCATCGGCATCAGAATATTGTGCAAGCTCACGAGGGGTAACGTGGCCGATAACGTCAGGAATTTCAGAAAGGATAGTGACGCGGATCAGCTCATGTTGCTTCGCAATAGGACCTTCTCCGACGATGACGACGGTGGAGGCGTGCTGGGGCATGCACGACTATGAAATTGAAAGATATGTAGAACGAAATCGAATTTTGATTGTCTGATGCAAAACCTTGCAAGCTTATTAAATTACATGACCAGAACCGCCCCCCCCCCTACACACACACACCTGCCTAAACATCAGCTGTCCTCGCGCGAGGAGTCTCTTGGTTGCCACCTTGAACGCCTGTAGAGACTAGAGATTCTTCCCCACTCCACAGACCAGGGTAAACCTTCATCCATGAATCACTCATCTGATCGTACAAATCGGGGTAGTTGCGCTGGAAGTCGACCGGGGCCTCTGCAAAGCATACGATGGTTGTATCAACTGCAGACTGGACAACGTTGAACATGATGCTGGAGAACAAGGCGCCTATGAGGAGCCCAATGAAAAAGATAGTCCACTTCACGTCGACGTTTTCTCCTTCTTCGACAAACCACTGAGGGTTGATCTCGTTCGCGATGAGACCAATTCCTCCGCAGACAGCCCCAACCCCAAGCGATTGGAACATGAGAACGTTTCCGACCAAGTCATCGTTGATGATCATCGTCCAGCCGCGGGCCTTGAAGAGGCGAATCACATTCTTTCCGGCCTCCATGAAGCTGTATCCGTAAAGGCCGCAGTAAATGAAGGCCCACCTGTTGAAGTACTCCATAATGCTCTCGAGACAGCCTAAAATGCAATCGGCGATGCAGACGATGATTCCGTCGTCGTTGTTGCGAGCGCCGTGGACCATAGCACGGAGGGCATTCAAGATTGCTACGAGGAGCGATCCGAGGCAGATTGAGCCAAAGCTGCGACGAGTGCACGAGCGTGAAAGTTGGGTTAGTTACCTCAGCCACGTTTTGGCTTCTTCCTCACAAGCTCACCTGAAGGTCGTCGCTCTCTTGAGGCTGCTCGTGATTCCAGTGGAGCAGCAGCTACTGGCCGCGAGAGGGTTGAACCACCAGGTGCCAACCGTTCCAGCGACGGTCACGTGAACGACGTTGCTGATGACTTGGTGGGCCCAGTAGAAACAGATGAGAAGGGCAAAGACGATGCCGCCGTTCAGACCCCTGGCGTCGCCTTGGTTGCCACCGTTCTCCTGGTAAGCGATGCCGAGGTAGTTGAGGACCCACCAGATCGTCCAGGCGAAGGCGACAAAGAGGGAGACGATGGCCGCAATCATTAGCCCGAGGTTCGACTTCACGGCAGTGAGACCCGTTTTCAAAGTAGCAGCTGCGAAGGGAATCCTATGCCAGACACAGTAAGCGTAAAGGCACGATATCAACCCTATCATGAGCCAGATCACGCCACCTCCGATCAGGCCCTCGACCATCATGAATGTCGAAGCCACGAAGCACAACACGATTGAGCTGATCAAAGTGATTTGAATAAGCGACTCGGCGAATGCAATCATGAAGCTCAGCGACAGCAGCCCGAGACCAATAGCCGTGGCGCCTTGAATCGCCGCAACGACCAGCCAACCATTGGCCGCTGCGGCCACTGTCGGAGTGTTGTGAATTCAGCAACATGCGTTAGAAAACGATTGCAGGGAGTCGGGTCAGGCGAGGCACAACAAAAGCACTCGTAGCTTTGGGACTTGTTTGACTCACCATCCTCGCCATTATTGGCGTTCTCCACCGCCGGCGCGTACATGATCGAGGTCGTGATAGTGCCGAGGATCATGCATATGAATAGGATCGCAAAGAAGGGGTCACGGAAGCGATTTGGCTGTGATTAAGGAGTGTGCCGGGGACGAAGCGAGGGGTGAGATGGGAGAATAGCATTTTCAAAACAATTTTAAGGGTCCGTTTGATCACCTGTTCGACACCCTGGTCGCGGTAGTTAGTAACGACATGATCCCGAGTGGGACTGTGCGAATAACCCTTTTTGGATGGCGAATCAAACATTTGGCAAAATTTGAGTTTTTTGAGTTTTAAAAAAGAATTGTTCTGCAGTTGCTTTTGTAGACGGTGTTACGGTAGCAGAATGGAAGATGGACACGGACACAGTGACTTCGATCCCGATTACAGCAGCCCTCGTCGCAGAATCATCGATCCGAACTCACAACCAAGGTAAGAACGAGACGCAGCACCGCGCAGCGGTGAAAAAAAAATCTAACAAGTTCTCTGCTTGTTTTGTGTGCTTTCTTTCGAGTCTAGGACTTCAGTGTCGCCCACCTCCGCTGCCGCTGCCACCACTACGGATCAACTAGCCAACGACCCTCGAGATCAAGACCAAGAACATGCGTCCCCTAGTGCCTCCGCCAAAATGAATCGTAGGCCTTCATTCCGGGAAGAAACTCGAGCTCTTGTGTACCGCAATCAGGACAAGCCGGGGCAGGGCGACTCCGGAAGCGACCTTGGCGACTCGGAGTCCGACTTGGACTGCGAAGTCATGGGTTTCGTGCCCATGAAATTTGACAGGGGCGACGACTTCGAGCTCCTTCTTGAGGCTCGAGAGCACAAGCACGACATGTTTGAACAGCAGCGGGGGTTAGTTAAGACGATGAAGAACGATGAGCTGGTTTGGCGCAGATTCCTCGCCTCGCTCGCTTCCAAAGTCGCCTTTCACACGTCGCTCACACTGCTTCCGACCACGGGAAAGTATATGCGCACTTACGGCAGCGTGACGGAATATCCCACGGGCGTGATGTTTCGACTCCCCGAGGATATCGCGGACGAGGGCCAACGATTCGACGAGAAGAAACCCCCCACCACTTATTGCTGGCCTTCAGGCTACGCTGCCAAGACCGAGTTTAATCTCGACTCATGGGGGACCTTGTTCAACGGGAGGGACGAGCACTTAGTGTCCATCGAGGAACTGAGGAAGCAAAACAGAACCTTCGAAGATGCCCTTTCAAAGGGGCTGCCAGTGACGCTCCACAATCGATCAGCAGCGGCAGTGATGACGTCGGTTCCATTGAATGAAGTGTACGTCCAAATTGGCGGCAGCGACGGGGATGCCTCGCATGACTCTTTGAGGCACGGCATTGGCGAGCCCATTGGTTTATTCACGAGGGGTCGAACCTTTTTTCACTTCGTGGCGCTGCTTCGTGCTCGGATGAGATTTCCCGACCCGCCTTCGCTCCCCCTATACTATATTGACCACGAGCACGGAGTGCGAGCCATCAACGGGAGGCTCTACTTTGAGCTCCTTAAGTCGCTGGCGAACGACGTAGAGCCGTGGAAACCGCAACGCGACAGTGAAACGAACATGCTTCTCTTCGACGAGTTGACGAGCGAGCACTTGACGCTGAGCGAGTGCGCCGCGTTGGCGGGGGGTTACGGGGTTGACAACAGCAGTGTAGCCTCCATGTTCTCTTCGCTGAAACCTGAGAAGGCCAGGAGTATCGCCATCGAAGCTCTACTGTCCTCAGTTCGAGCCTCAAATTCGAGGGCAGCAGGTCAGAAGCTGCGAGAAGCGACGCGACGAATCGGCTCCTTCTCCGGCTGCGCTAGTAGCTTCAGTCTATGTATCGATAAATAATATCACCGCTACACAATTTTAACTCTAATGCCAATCTTTGTGCGACTCGCTTCGTTCGTCGCAGAGCAAATACTGACGCAATATTATCTTTCCGGCTATGACTTGGCTCTAGACACTGCTAGTTTACGCAGGAGATGCAGGGACCGCGGGACTCTCGTCGTTTTAGGCGCCACCGAGATCATCAAAAATTTGCAAACGGGCACGTCTCAGTCTAAAATGATGGACGCCGCAAGTTCCCTCGAGGAGTGGTGCAAGGACGGGGCAAAGAAGGGAATGTCGTTCAGACTGCAAAGCTGGAGGCAGCTAAGGAAATCGGCCAAGGAGGGCGGCAGCGCGCCTACATCCACCAAAGCGAGCTCGAGCAGGATGGCGGCGTTCTTGTCCCACGAGGCAATCCAAAAGCGACACAAATTCGCTGTCTCTTTGCAAAGGGCAGCGAGGGAAGTGGGGGTCAAGGAGAGTTTGCTAAAGCTCGACGTCATCGTGAACAAGATGAACAAGCCGTGTCTGAGGCTCGAGATTCTTCAGTACATACTCAGCCTCGAATCCAAGTACTCGCTCAAAATGGTTCAGAACGCGCTAGGAATGGCTATCCGGCTAGTAGCAGATTAATTATTGCGTGACCGGAAGTGCATTGTTAACAAAACTAAAACCATATCATTAAATTTCTCTGACTATTTTGAAGGAGCATTCTTCTCTGTTGCATTCTCTTTCTCCTCCTTAGCTGCATTTGTCGATTGATCCTTTGGTGCTTCTTCCACTTTCGCTTCTTCTGCACTGAAAATATTGTGTTGGATCGCATTTTTTCCTTCTTTAAGCCTCTCGCGTTCAAGCTTATTGTCAAGTAACGCGCGCTCTCTTTCCCTGTGCCCGTTGATGAAGTCAAATTGTTTCTGTGTAATATGAATGCGTTGAGTGAGTAAAGGTCTCGTTAGAGCAGATCAATTTAAATTCCACACTGCAGGTACTCACCTTTTGGTTAAGTATCTGCTGCTGTATCTGATGTTGCTGCATCTGCTGATACAGCTGCATCTGCTGCTGCTGATGCTGTCCTTGAAGCATCTGAAATTGGTTCAATTGTTTGTGCATTGGCATCCCCATCATCATCACGGGGGTTGCGTAGCCAAGGTTTACTCCCGGTTGCATACCCGGCATTATAACTTGCATCCCGCTCGGCATCCCAACAAACCGTTGATTCATCCCAACCTGAAAACCCATCGGTGCATATTGCATACCTCCCATTGTCATCGTCGGCGGGGCGTTCGGAAGCACATACCCCACATTAGCACCCGTCGTTAACTGTGCTTGTAGCATTGGCATCTTCGACGGTCGCGCATTGTCCAAAAATTTTGTGGCCGGCTCCCTCTTCAGAGACTTCTCTGCCTGCCTCTCTGCCTGCTTCTCGGCAAGCGTCGAACCTGGCCTCTTAATGTTTAGAGCCTTGGTCGTGACCTGTCCGGAGCTCGTGGAAATTAGCAAAGCCCTAGAAAATACTAACCTCCTTCCTGATACGTGCTTCGCGGCTATTGTCGTTTCGTTCTGCACGTACAGTGTAACAGAATGTCAGAGTCGCATGAAGAACGGCGTTAGTATCTTTTGGATTTGCGCACTCGCGCAGTAGTAAAACCATCCTTGCAGTTTCTCACCTCCTCAACGACGGTCAAGTCCTTCTTGAGCGTGACATAAACATAAGTCACGTCCCACGGCATTTCGGTGTGCTTGTTCTTCTCCCTGCAGTGGGTCTTGGTTTTAACGTTCACCCTGCACTCCTCACAAACCGAGGTCTCCATGTTAAAAGTCCCCTCGAGTTTGGTCGAAAAGTCGTATTTATCTTTGAGTTCTTCTACGTGGTAGTTACACTCGTCCAGGAGAAATAGGCGTTTGGCGTGGGGAGAGGGGAGGACTGGGGCGGGGGCAGAGTTGGGTGGGTGGGGAGCAAGGACGGTGTCGTCAGTAATGAGACAGATGAAACCATTTGACCAAGGGAGGGCGGTGTGTCCTTTATCTTCATGACGTTAGTGTTATTTTGTTGGCGAGGGGCGAGGGTGTTTCAGAGCGAAAAGGGTGGGGGGGAGGCAGAGGAGGATAGGAAGGTAGGAGGGGTTAGACTCTTTGCTTGCTGGGGTTCTGCGTCATCGGCTCTGTCGAATGTCACGAAGAAACCATTCCGTGTGCTGCGTCGATGACAGCTTTTGCTTCCTAGTTGTGCTACTGCTCCACACACATGACCTTGCTACAGCAATTTGCTGTAACATTGTCCTTCACGTGCTCACCTACTCTACAAACATCTCTGGGCAAGGTAAGCATTTTACACTTGTAGCATGTAGGGAGTTTGCCGGGGGCGTATGACAAACTTATTGATTTGAGTAGACCTGGTGGCTTGAACTCGAGGGAGGGCATTGGTGAGGGTTCAAAGGAGTCAGGGGACATCGCCGACTTGGGTGTTTTGGTACTTGGAGAATGACTTGTCATGGACGCTGAGGAACGCATGGAACGTATGTTCGGTTCCTTGGTGCCAGAAGCTTTAATTGCGTCTGGGTCGTCTGAATTATTCATAGCTTCACCGGTTCGTTCCTCACTGTGTGTAACTATAAATATGGGTTCAGTCGGGGCACGGCAACGCTCACCAGGTGAGTTGTGAAATAAAAAAAATCTGCGAGACTATTGAGTGAATCGGGAGATTATGGCGCACTTGGTGGGGTGTGGCGCTGGTTCCGATCTTTAAAATCACCGCAATCCGGATCTGAAGTGAAAAATCAAAAGGAACTTAATTCCTCTCACCTGCTCTGTAAAAAACCCTTTTGTTGCGAAGATTGGAGAAAATTGAAATAATCTTTTATGGTGAAGAAAAGATATATACTAGGAAAAATTGAACTTCCACCAGGATACTCTGGGTAGATTCCGTGCTAGAGTTGTTTTGTATAGCTTTCTTCGTTCGTTCCTCCCTTTATTTTTTATTTTTTTCATGAGAAAGCCACAACCGATTTTGCAGCGGAAATTAGAAGTTGTTGTGTGTTCCCCCCGACGGGCGATATGTTGGAAATTATTTTTTCCGGGTGAATACTATCGCAGATGCAGCATCAGTAACAGCAGCAAGTGATGGCGGTGACCACTCAGAATATCAAGCAGGTTTGATTGTGGCCAAAGAGGCATCGTCTTTAATGATCAGTAGTAATGTAATATAACGAATAAATTTTTGCAGCAAATTTACAGAATCTCTAAGTTCTCTTGCTTTTACTTATTGTGAATACAAAACTCGCATTCTTTTAACTTTTACGTGACACTTTTGTCATAATTTCCATGCCCTGAAAGCCACCACATCCATCTCACATTAGACCAACTCCGACGGCGACACCGGCAACACCGGCAAGAACGCCGACTTTGATTCGGGTTCCGGCGCCGGCACCATCGGCCGTGTCGCTGACGGCGTCTCCACTGTCGCTGTTGTCGTCAACACCGTCACCGTCAGAATCTTCATATCCGTCGCATCCTTCAAACACTGGAACCTCGAAGCAGGGACACCAAAGCTTGACAACCTTTCCATCAGGATATTCGGCCGTGTAGATGGTGTCCGTAGTTCCGCTTGATCCACAGCCGTCGTACAAGCTCTCGCAGGTTGCCAGATCGACGGGAGTGGTGGGATTTCCGTAGCAACCGAGCGTCCAAGTGAAGGGGTAGCCGGCGTAGTCGGACACGTGGTAATGGTAAACGGAGCTGGAAGTTGTTCCATAGGTTGAGCTCGCCGGTACGGAGCCAACGTGACCGTGACAGACGTCCAGATCGCAGGGCCTCTTGTTGAGAGTCTCGAATTTACCGTAGATTCCGTACCCATCCAGCGAAACTCCGAGGAGGGTCGAGTGACCGGTCGCAGTGTCGGTTTCATAGTTGCAGATCGGGTCCGTGTGAATATGGTAGGGGTCAGCGTGGCCGCCACAAGAATCCATGAACATGCCGACGGAAACTTCAGAGGTGCAGGAGTGGTGTAGATGAGCCTGGAGAAAAGCAAGAAGAAGTGACGAGGAGCGAGGAGAAGCGACGAGGAGGGAAACGACGGGTTAGAATTGAATGAGGCTTTTTTTCGTATCAACTAGCCTCACCTCGCACGCTCCGACATCCATGCCTGCAGCGCAGGAGGCTCCATCGCAAGCGCAGGGCATCCCGTCGACTGCGCAGTCGTTGAAGCCTGCCTCGAAGGCAGAATAGATGTTGACTCCGCCGGAGATGGTCAGGGCCGCCGTGCCGAGGGTAGGTATCGCACTTGCAGTCGACCCGGTGACCGTCGGGACGGTCTGCTGGATGCAGGAAACAGCGTTATTTCCGGGCGCAGAGCCGCCACCCTGTATGATTCTCTCATGGTCATTGCACTGGTTCGTGGTGATGGTACCGGTGAACTTTCCAGTCGTGCTGCTGTAAGTTAGTTGCCTGATCGCTCCCGAGTTCGTGGATCCATCCGTGCTACAGGTGCCGCTCGTAACGGCACATTCCGTAGAGGTGCTCTGGCCAGAGGTGCCTCCTCCTCCGCCACCTCCAGGTCCACCGCTGCCTTCGCACCCGGTCGGAGGGGGGGCTATGCCTGGTCCCCAGGTTGTCCCCTGCCCTGAACAATCCTGTTGGGTAAAGTGAGTTAGCGTTGGTGTGGGATTCAGTTTGTTGTTTGCAGGGTTACCTGCAGAGATCGCTCGATCTTGGCCTGATCATCAAAATCAGAGTGTAGATGTTGCCCATACGACGTGGCCATACGCTGTCCCGTTATCAACGTCGGGAAAATCATCAGGAGAATGAATTTCATGTCAGCTAGGGTTAGTTTTGAGGGGGAAATCAGAGGAAGTCTCAATATCTTACCCAACTAATTTGTCCAGCAGGATGGCATTGCCCACCCTACTTTGCAAACTCAACAAGAAGGGGATTCTAGTATCACACAAGAAGCTGTCCGGGTTGTCTCCTTGGATATAGTGCTACTAGACAATTCTAATTTGGCAGAAGGTTCGAATAACAACATTCCACCAACAGCTCCAGGCTATTAAGCCCGTGGCTGTTGTTGTGTCCTCCTTAAGCAATGGGGAAGTACTTTGCGACTGACTTCGAGGCCAAGCAATGGGCGGCGTCCAAGCTCCAGGCGATTGTTCGCAGCCGAAATGAGAGAAGAGCCGTCGCCCATCGCCGCGCCGATATGGAGGAAGCTGCTAAGCTCCTCGTCGACCCTAACAATGTCAAAATTCTAGACCAGCGCCAGGCAGCTGACGGGTTCGAAGAAGACCAGCTTTATATCAAGAGTAGGAAGTTCAAGGAGGACGCTGGTGATGGTGACATTTCGTCGTTAAGACACTGGCTGAAACAGAAGAAGGGGAGCGTGGACCCGAACATGCCAGGGTATAGAAATGAGAGGGCTGGCCACAGAGGTGAGGGACAAGAAGCGAAGCGACCGAGGAGGGAAGGGACGAGTTAGAGTGGATAATTGGGGATCGTTCACCATCGTCACTTCGCTCCTCATTGTCGTCATTCACTCCTCGCTAGAATAATTTACCAAGTCTGACGTCGGCTCGTCACTTCGCTCCTCATTGTCGTTCATTCCTCGCTGCCATTTATTTCTAAACACACCGCCCTCTCCGCAGCTGCCGAAAACGGTCACGAAGACTGCCTGAAACTCTGCATAGAGAATGGATTCGATCAGGACTGCGCCACAAAGCTTGGCAACACCGCAGCACACTACGCGGCCATGGGGGGTGCCAACGGCTGCATTCGGCTCCTCTCGGACAATTTGGCGGACATTATGAAAAGCAATCTGAAGGATGAGACGCCGGTGACTATTTCAGCCAGCAAGGGCAAGGAGAGCACCATGGCGCTGATCAATTCGCTGGCCGTTCAGGGGGAGGATCTCGCGATGAAGCGTAGGCGGTACAACGAGCTGCGGCGGCAGAACGAGATCAGGCGAAAGAAGGGCATCTTATTTGGCCGCGACATCGACGGCGGCGAGGGCGGCAACGAGTTCGTCGTACCGTTCAATGCAAGGCTGAACGAGGAGAATAAATTCTTTGTCAGCTGTGGCCTGCGGTCCTCGGGCACCGTGAAGTCGGTTCTCAGTGCCGGAATAGCGGCGTCGGCGCCGATCGTGTTCCAGCGGCGAAAGGCACAGGAAGCCGACCGGGCAAAAAGGGAAGGTGTGAGGAGTCTGATGTTCTTAAGTAACGAGCGAAAGAATTCGGCGTCCACCATTGCGAGTAAATAAATGAGGAATGTGAGGAATGTGAGGAGATAAATTAATGGAATGGATATGCTGTTATCAAAATGAAGAAATGCAGAGAATTTTTGAATCAAAATGAATTGCGTTCAAAAGCCTAACATGTCGTCTAGCAGAGCCTCGTCGTCTTCGTCCTCATCGTCATCAGTGTCGTCGTCGTCGTCATCATTATCGTCCAAATCCTCATCGTCGTCTTCATCATCGTCGTCGTTGTCAACATCGTTCGCGGCGTCCTCGTCGTCCGCGTCCTTAGCTTCGTCGAGCTTCGAACTGACGTCAAAGTCATCCTCAAAATTGCTCCCCTCCTCCTCATCGTCATCGTCATCGTCGATAACGACGGCCTCCTGACTCTTCGGAGCGGCGCTACGGGTGTGGCGGGTGAGCTCCTCCTCCTCCTCAGCGGTCAACCAGCGCCCCTGCTCTTCGATGAACTCCTCAATGGGGGGCTCAGACTCGTTCGCGCTACCCCAGGTTACGTGGTAGGGAATGTCCTGAAAGTGAGGCCAGGGAACGTTCACGCCGCAGCCGCCATTCTCGACCTCGGTGGAGGGGAGGGTCACGGTTTCCTCGTCTTGTGCTTCTTCGAGGCTGTGGTGTGATGTTGTGTGGTGTGCGGTGCGGTGCGGTGCATTGTGTTAGGGACGGCCTAGTAATAATTCATCTGCTCCGTTCTTCCTCCAATGCTTCTTGCAATTTTCTTCCTCACCTCTGCTTCAGCGGTAGATCCTCAAAGGGGGAGTTCTCGCGCACTTTCGAGGGACGCATGGTTCCAGGGTACTCCAAGAGCGGAGCATACCCAGAAGGCAGGGGATTCGGCTGGCGAAGGGCGAGGAGGGGAGAATGGGTGAGTGGGAAATCGTTAGAGGGGAACGACAGTGAAGTCGTTTTGATGTTATGGGGCAGAAGACGTTCCAACGTTTGGACATTTTGGAGCGGAACTTACCTCGTCCTCGGGTTGATAGTAGGGAGATCCCTTGGGAGGGTGCACGTGTCTTGCTACGAAGGAGGGACGAGAAGGGAGCATATGAAAACCTTGCACCATCGGGGCCGAGGTCACGGCAAGGAAGGATGCAAGGCTGGTGAGGGATGCAGAAGGCATGATTGGAGCAATAAGGGGGGGGTTGAAGGGGTATCAGGGGAATTGTAGGCGGTGGTCGATTCGATTGTTAAGTTTATGAGCGTTGTTCAATTGAACGATTTCGATTGCTTTTTCGCTTTTTCATTGCTTCGATCCATCAGCCAAACTTCACTGCTGAATTACTACTACTTCACCATGCTTTGCAGGACCGTGATGACCCGAGCTGGATGCAGTGCCGGCCGTCATAGGGCGATTTCCAGCGTAGAGGTAATTGAGGTTGGTCCTAGAGGTGAGAGAATAGCGCATATACTAGCATATACTAGTCGTCGCCTCCCTCCTACTCACTCGCCGTCACCCAAAACCATCCTTCAGACGGCCTTCAGAACGAGAAGGTGTCGGTGCCAACTGACGTGAAGGTCGCGCTCTGTAGGAGTCTCGTCGACGCCGGAGTCAGGCGCATCGAGACGACGAGCTACGTGAGTCCTAAGTGGGTCCCCCAGATGTCGGACAATGTCAACGTGATGGAAGCCCTGAAGGACATTCCTAGTGGCGTTGAGGTGTCTGTCCTGACTCCGAATTTGAAGGGCCTCGAGAATGCGAAGCTCTCCGGGCGAGTTGACGCCGTGAGCGTCTTTGGGGCTGCGAGCGAGTCCTTCAGTCAGAAGAACATAAACTGCAGGTGAGACCATATGTGTCCATGTCGAGCAGGAAGCAAAAACTACACGAGCTTCGAGTAGCTGCTATTAGCTGGTCTCCACACGCAGTATCATCGCAACTTTTTTCTGACGTGTTCGCTTTGCTCGTCCTTCGCTCGTCCTTCACTCGTCGCAGCATCGAAGAAAGCATCAGTCGATTCTCCGCCGTCGCCGAGACTGCCCTCGGGGACGGGCTGAAGGTTAGAGGGTACGTGAGCTGCATCGCAGCCTGTCCTTACGAAGGCCCCATCGACCCCAAGAACGTAGTGAAGGTGTGGAAGCTGCTCAAGGACTTGGGTTGCTATGAGGTTTCTTTGGGCGATACGATTGGAGTGGCGACGCCGAACCAGATCTCGAAGGTCATCGAGGCCCTGGTGGCAGAAGGGGCCGACGTGAACGAATTGGCGGGGCACTATCACGACACGTGCGGCACTGCGCTGACCAATGTGCTCAGGTCGTTGGATTTAGGGTTGTCGAAGTTTGACTCGTCAGCGGCAGGTTTGGGGGGTTGCCCTTATGCGGCGGGGGCTAGCGGCAACCTGGCCACGGAGGACTTGGTTTATTTGTGCGACGGGCTGGGAATAGATACTGGGATCGATTTCGGCAAGGTCGTGTGTGCGAGCGAGGCGACTTTGGATGTTATTGGGATTGGAAATAGGAGCAAAAGCGCCCAGGCCTGGCAAGCGAAGAAGCAGACATAAGTTCAGAAATAGAATGCTTTTAGAATGCTTTCGTTATTATTATATTTGATTTATTATATTATTATGTGTTTTCGTCACTCATAAGTGCCCGCCTCTCGGCCGCTAGGGCTGCGTTCCTTGCGGTCATCTCCGTGGAACGAGGGGCTGAGGGGGAGGAGCCACCACCTCCTAGGCCAGTAATGACTAGCACTGCTTCTACTATATTCCTGACGAATTTCAACGCGAACGACGACGCCTTCACTATCAGCGCAAATAGGGAATTCGTGGCGTCTTCGTTTTCCTTGCTAATACCTCTGAAATTATCAGGCACCTTGACGTACAGCTCGTGATTCTTTACCCTGGTTGGCACCAGCCTCGTCTCCTCTTCAATGTACCTGAAGAAGTCAGGGGAGGGAAATATGGACTTGTCCAGCACCCCGTTCACTATCAGAGTCCCCACTAGTATCCCGCTCAAATGCCCGAGAAACGAAATGTTCGGCATCAGGACTTGAATAAGGATTAGTAGAACCCACGGGTACAGCTGCGTCGGGACTTCGAAGAGGCCGTAGATCGACCTGCTTTGTACCCGCGAAGTTGAGGTTTCAAGAATTGCAAACGTGAAGATGACTCCGCTGTAGCCGAGGGAATGCTCGAGCATGAACTTTTGGGTGGAGTAGAGGGGGTTGCAGTAGGCGAGGAAGGAGATGAAGGTGTGCAGGGAGGAGACCAGCAGCGTCAAGGCGAGGATCAAGTGCAGCGTCGGGAGGGTTCCGAACTTCTTCTCGAGGACGGTGCTCAGGTAAGCTGTCGACATCATGTTCATGCCAAGGTGCATGATCGATCCGTGGAAGTAAGGCGACGTCAAGAGCCTGAAGAGGTCGCCAGGAGGGAAGAGGTAAATTATAAGACGGGGGCTCAGGGTGTAGTGGAATGAAGACAGGTCAAAGACGAGGACTGAGACGTGGATGACTGTCGAGGAGGCGAAGTGTTAGAGCTACGAAGGAAATATGCAGAGGACGAGTTTACGAGAGTTGAATTCGAGGACTATCGGCGCACCTACGCACAGCGAGCAGGACAGCAATGTTGCCAAGGGTGGTGCATAAGACGAGGTCGACATAGGTATGACAGGTCCCGTCGTAGCATGAGAATTGCCCGCGAAAAGGAGCGATTTTCCAGGTGATCTGGAGCTCACTTTTCAATTGAAATTATGAGACATCTCGCGACTTATTTCGTTGCGGCGTTCCTGTTACTTGCACAGACGAAAAGAACGGGCGGGTTTCAATTGTCGCACTCTCGTAGCCTTCCTGTGGGCAACCATAACACCAGGACGAGATTGAGGGAGCAGAAGGGTGAAAATGATGACGAAGCTCTAGAAGTTGGTGATTGGCGCTCGTTTCGCTCCAACTTGGTGAGGCAAGCCAACTCTGATCCTGAGTATCCTTCGAACACTCTTTGATCTAACCTTGTCGCTTCGCTCCTCCGTCGCAGATGGCCGGCGGGCTTCCTACTACCGAGGACGCAGAGTCAGAGATGGCGCAGGCGACGGGTAGCCTTGCCGACTCGGATACGAACAAGGAGTACCGAATGAAGCATGTCGGGGAGGCCAACATGAAAAAGCTCAGGTCTCAGTCGCCCGAGCTTCACAGCGAGTTCGAGGGGGCTTTGACGGGCGCATCGAATCCTGTCTTCGTGACCGGGGAGCCTGAGGTTGGAGGGTTGGTGGCAAGGATGCCGCTGCCCTACGAGATTTGGGTAGGTGGCAGGGAGTTCCTCAATCGGAAGAAGCGCTCCAAGCTGCTGAAAGGGCCGAAGGCGGGAATGGAGGAGAAGCACAAGGATCCCCTCTACTACAAGGCTGTTGGGCGGGTGGAGAACATGCTGTTCCCTTCCTCGGGCGATGCGAAGAAGGAGAAGAGCAGCTCTGATGCTGAGACGCAGTCGATTGTCGCTGCTGCGGTCAAGACGACCGCTGTTTGGTACAAGGCGGCCGAAACGGTGGTGAACGACCTCTTGAATGAGATCGCAATAAAGGCTATTGATGATGACGGTGCCGTGAACGACGCAAGTCTTAGCCCTGACGAGCGTGATTTCTTGAACCGCTACATCAAGAGTACGAGTGAGTGGGAGGAGGTGAGTAGCATTCGAGGCCAAAACTACGACGAGGAGCGAAGCGACAAGCTGGGAACACACCGTCCCTAACATGTTGGAGTGCTCCTCGGTGGCGGAAAGAAATCTAATAGGTCAATCCGTCCCCCACCCACCCCGCCCGTCGCAGCTCGGCCTGGTCGTCAGCCATGGCGGCGTTGGTGCAGTCAAGTGTAGCGCCAAGCAGGAGAGCATCGTCCTCAATTTGAATCGACCCCTGGCCAGCGGAATTAGCGAGACTCTGGCGAAGCTGATTTTGAAGGGCGCTTACCTGATAGACGGCGAGAACGAATTGGATACCGACAACGACTACCTCGAAAAGCTTTACGACAAGGATTTCTTCCAGGCGTTCGCGCAGGCGTTCGAGAAAAGCGGGGTTTGCTACATCGGAGGAGACGACGAGCAGCATTTGCCGGGCATCATGCTCTCGGGGGTGGCAGATCTGAGGGGCGGTGTTGAAGTGGTAGAGGGGAGCGGAATCTACGTCGGCGGAGTGGAGGACGCCGTGGAGAGGGTCATTGCGGGGAGGAACAAGGCCGAGGACTTTCGATTTTTCATTGGGCGGAAGACGTTCGCTCCAGGGTTTCTAGACGCGTACTGCGTCGGGGGGACTTATCAGCCGCTCTCGGCGCCCAGGGCTGTTTGCTTGAAGCAGTGCGTGGGACTGCCGACGCCGCTTTACCACGAGGTGCTAGGCTTGGCCGGGGGGGAAGTCAGGGACGTCAGTTCGATCGAGATACTGAAGAGGAAGGATTTGGAGGAAAATCGAGAATAATGAATTGAAGAGGGGCTTTTAATCTTCGAAATTGGATTTGATATTATTACTCGTTACTCGGTGTTCTGGACGCGCTGCATTGCGATCTCAAAGAAGAGGTATTCGCCCGGCACATCCTTTCGCACTTCCATTACTTTATTATTATTGGAAGGAGATGAAGCTATGAGTTAGAATCGTGGACGAGTGACGACAACCGGTATTGATTGGTTGAGCAGCAGGTTCTCTCTCACCTCGCTTGATCTGCTGCTTGGGGCCGAATCCCTTGGGCAGAGGGCCAGGCCTTCCATTGTCGAGGCCCTGACTATAAGCTAGATTTAGAGGAACCACGAGCCTTCTCGTCCCTCCTTGAACCATGCCAACAACACCCTCGTCAAAACCCGCAATCGCAGTGCCGTCACCGACGGTGAAGATGAAAGGCACGTCGCCCTGCACCTCACTGCTATCGACAAAATACCCATTCGCCTTTCTCAGCACCCATTGAACATTCACTTTCGACCCCTTCTTCACAATCTTCGACGGATCCCTGATCACCCGAGTCTGGGGCTGGTCCGCAAGGGTCAGTCCGCTCGGCAGTTTCTTATACTTTTCGTAAGGGATCGGTTCGCTATCCTCTTTATTTCCTGCCCCCATGGTGCCTTGTCGAGCCTCCTCGGGCAGGCTAGTTGCTGCGTTAGCAACGTGAGGGATGAGAAGCACCGGCCACGATTTTAGGGCCAGCCGGCGAGATTTAGAAGGAGGAGACTGTCGAGGGGACTGTGGGGTTGGGGACAGACCGAGCGCACCAGCGACGAGGAGCGCGAAGATAAAGGAAAGCCACATCAGACGCTGGTTTTGTTATAAAAATCACAACAGAAGCAGCTTAGGATAATTGAGCGGGTATCCCGTATGTAGATTGATATCAGAAAGATTCTCAAGAAAAGCAAGAAGCAGCGGACGTTCACAGCAGCAGAAAACAAGTTGAAAAGAGTGTGCATATTTCCCAGTGAAATATATCTCAAGACTGAGTTATTTCTGTGTTCAATTTTGTTCATATTATTCACCTGAAGACCTCTCAACGAATTTTTTTGCTTTATCTTTTTTTAGAAAATCCCATATTGACCGATTTTCAAAATAGATTTTCATGATTAAAAGTGTTATAGACAAAATAAGCATCATATTTAGAATACTGATAATATTTAATTAGCTATGAGAACACTTTTAGGCCAGTATGGAACTTATGTGGATCAATTTTTTAAACCATCTTTGAATCCCTTTTTGTCCTTTTAAATGGAAAATTATTCCTCTTAGAGATCTCAAAGTGAAGAATGTGACAAAATATGTGGAAAATATTTTTTCTTCATAAGCCATCTTTTCAACGATCTTTCTCTTTTACCCAGCAAATTAGCTATAACAATGAAAAAAATCCTCTTATTCGGTCTAAAAATACACTTCCTGTTTGCCACAACAATTAATCAAGACGCCCGCCCAAGTTGGGGGCGCCGATGCCCTTCAGGAAGGTTTGGTTTTTCTTGTCCAGATATGAATATCTTGCGGGGTCCTGAATTAAGAGTAGTAAGGTTAGAATAATTCAATTGCACAGAGAACGAAATAGCCTTACTTACCTCTCGCTTTCTGTCCCGTAGCCAGGGGTATTGTACGCTGACGACCTGCCTCCAGCCTCCGAATTCTTGCTCTCCTGCGCCTTCCTCCAGGCTGCCGTCCATGGCGACCTTCATGGTCTTGACCATGACCTCTAGGTCCGAGACTCTGTTGCGCAGCCAGACGGCCTCCTCGGTGGAGTGCTTGAGTTTGAGGCGGAGCAGTTTGGCGGCGCTGTCGTCGAATCTTGCGACGACGCCCATTCCCTGCCCTGACACGATGGCGATGCCGCTCCCCGATGCAGCTGCTCCTGAGCCCCCAACCTGGACCCCCCCAGCCCCCTCTTCCCCACCTTGCCCCCCCCCTCCCCCGCCCCCCTCTCCTGTCAAAACAACGGTGTCGACCTCCTTCCCCCTGCTAATCTCCTCCCCCGTCAAGGGCGCCAAGACCCTCTCCTCCTCCGCCTTCAAGATGTCCGCCCCTCCTCCGGCCATCCTGCTGTCCCTCCTCTCGACCCTCGCCTTGCTGGCCGCGGCGCTGCGACGAGTGTAGAGAGCATTAAGATTGGGTAAGATAATTCAGCCACCAAGGAGCGCTCGTTTTGGCTTCGTTATCCTCACAGCCTCTTCGCTTCTCACCTGCTTCCAGGGTGGACGCCTCCGGCCTGGTTCATCGCAGCCTGTCCGGCATGCATGGCTGCCTCCCTGACGGCCGAGCTGAGCTCGGCAGCGTGGATTCTCTTGAGCTTGTCCGTGGCCCTGTCCACAGCGAGGCGTTTCTGGTCCTCTGCGGCCTTCACCTTGATTTCGAGGTGGCGCAGTTTGCTCGCGTATTCGCGGCCGAGCCTGCAACCAATTATTAGCGTTAGCACTCTTTACCTCCACCTTTTGATCTCAACCCAATGCTTTGTTGCTGTCTCACCTATCCTTTACATCGGCGAGCTCCTCCTCCGCCGCCTCCCTCGCCTCCCTCTCCTTCTTGACCTCGCTCTTGACGGTCCCCTCCGCCCTCTTCCGGTCGAACTCCAGGGCCCTCTTGGCCTCCTCCCTCGCCTCCTTCGCCTGCCTCTGGGCGATCTTAACGTCCTCCTCGCACCTCCTCTTCATGTCGATGAGGACCTGCTGGTGGCGCTCCCTGTCATCTTCGGCTTGCAGCCTCGCGCTCCCGACATGCGCCTCCATGTCATTGATGACGTCTTCCTTCTCCGCCTCGGCCTTCTTTTGGACCTCCTGGAGCTGCCCCTCGAGCTGCGAAGAGCGGAGCGAGAGTTAGAATCAAGTAGCGTTCGTACTCGCAGCTGCTGGCATGGCAGCTCGTCGTTTCCCATGCGAGCCTCGCTGAACCCTCACCTCCTTCACCCTCTTCCGTTGAGCCACCAGGGTGTTCTTGAGCGCCGTGGGCGTCATAGGCACGATGTTGAAGACCCCTTGGAAGCCCTCCGTCGCGTCGCGGCCGAAGTTGTCGTTCCACTCCTCGAGGATCGACTCGAGGTCCCTGACCTTCTGCCCTGCGCCTCCGGCGTTGTGGCTGCGACGAGCGAATTATTGGAGGCGTTAGAAACGGTAGTGGAGTTGATAGTTGGCAGCAGCAAACGTTACGTTCGGAAGCTCCAAACGTTGGACGTCGATCTATCGTAATGTGTTTTTACACATTGTTACACGCTCTCACCTCATGGCCTGCAGCTGAGCCATGATCTCCCTGCTCATCTGAAAGACGTAGCGGGACGCGAGGCTGTTCGTGGAGTACTTCCCCGAGCATTTCTTCTCGTAGTGGGTGCAGATCTGGCGGATCGCCATCAGTGAGGCGTCAGGGAGGTTGCGGAAGGAAATGCCTGAGGAGACGCCAGGGGGACCGACCCTGAGGAGAGTGGATTTGGAGGCAATTATGAGTGATTAGGAGGTTTATGGACGTGTTAGCGATGATCGAGGGCCACCAGCCTGGCTTGCTCTATAATTATAGTCATTTGACATGCTCGAAACAGCTCTAACGGCGTTCAAATAGACCTAATTTGGCTGTTCAATATCAGTCAGTCGTTGGACCTTCATTCAAAGCTCAGCACTTTATCGCACCTAAACTGAGGCTCTGGGATCGGTGGCTGTTCACTCTTTGCCACCTTGGGCGGATGGTAGGCATAGTTCCATCGGCCGGTGCCGACTTTCTCTCTCGCGGCCATTTTTTGAGTTTATTTAGGGGCCTCCTTTTTTCAGAGCAAAACCAGCAAAAACCCCAATTCTGTTTGGATTGCCATATGCATTACCAGTGCGCCAATTGCCTCAACACTCAAAAAAACTCTAATCAAGTAGTAGCATAACAATTCAAACAGCCGCTCATCACAACAATTGTCTCCGTTACGGCCCGTAACAATCTTTTTTAAGCTATCGGCCGAACTTCACTTCCTTCTGCCGATGAACTCCTACATAAGTCTCCTCTTCCTCGCTTTCCTCGCTTTCATCGCACCTGTTTCCGAATCTCTATCCACAACAACCTCCTCCAAGCCCCTCCTCTCCGCCTGCAGTGGCAAATCTTGCTCAAGTGGTCGATTTTCCCTTCATGATAGCCTCCAACTCTTCCAGAACGACATCGACCTGTCTGTATCCACAGTATCCTGCACGTCGAACTGCGACAGCGGCCCCAACGTACTCGGCCACTCCGGACGGGTGTACAACAACGTCAAGTACGACGACGTACCCTTAATATCTGCGCTATTTCAGGTCGAAGGCGGTGACGAGATTCCAAATCATGTCCTCGATCTCCTCTCGGCCCTCATAGAAACGCTGACGAGCATTAACACGAGCAAGGACAACGGTGAAGAAGACGATTCTCGCTCTAAGCTAGCGCAGATCGGAATGGCGCTGACCCAAACTCCTTACAAATACGCCTGCGCCACAGCCTTCATGAACTCCAACTCCATCGACCTCGCCACTCGTGCCCTGACCCTCTGCCCCGACCACCACCAGGGCTACCTCCTCTCCGACCTCTTGGCTGAGAACGGCCAGCCATGCGAGGCCATGACCGCCCTCGATCTTTGGAAAACCAACAACAAAAGGAAGGCGGACAACATGCTCAAGTCCATAATTGATCAAAACGACGTTAGCGAATGTAATATTTGATAGGCAATGACATTTATTCTCATATGAAACGTTTCAGCAATACTTCCAATTATTGACTTTTTTAATGTCTAACGGTTAGACTTGCACACACACACATGTACCCTTGGTCTAAAAAGCTCCCTACTTTAAGAAAGCCTCCAGATTCCTCTTCTTCTCCCCCTCCCCCCCCTCCTTCTCGCCCTCTCCCCCCAAGAAAGGAATAACGTGACCGTTCGACACGCACGCCTCCTTCACCAGCGGGAGGAATCCGAACTTGTTATCGTTTGCGTGCACCCTGACGTATTCCTCGTCCTTAGCCCCCGACTTCTTGTAGTTGACGACCTCGTTCACATAATCTTGGACGACGTCGACGCCGGCGAACTTCTTCAGCCCCAAGAGGGGGATGGTGATGTTAAGCCCCAGGGACATTCCCTTGAGCTCGACGAACTTCATCATCCCGTACTCGATCTCCTTGAGGACGAAATCGGGGAACTTGGACGAGGCGACGACGTTCTTCGTGGGCGGACGAATGTCCGCGGTCTGGCCCATCTTGTCCCAGTCGCAAGAGCTCAAAAACCAAGTGTCCCACTGCTCGCCCTTGGAGCTCACGTCGAAGGTTGGGCTTTCCTTCTCTTCGTTCTCTAGGCTAACGGCACGTCGTTCCTCGGTGAAACTGTAGAAGATTGGGTTAGATTCTCCAGCCACGGAAGAGGGCTCCAGTTTTGGTTTCGTCCTCGCAGTGCCTCACCTGCTATCATCTACGACGCTCCCGTCAGCGATGCTTCCCTTGTCGGACACGACGTGATCGTGTACATGGCAGAAATCCTCCCTCACGTTCGAGTACAAAATCGGGGCGAGAGCCTTCTTGAAGAATTCCGGATCGGCCTGCAGGTCGCTCATATCGACCAACCCGATGTTCTGGCAGAAGCCGGGCTTCCCCATGTTTCTCTTCAAGCATTCCACCTGCTCGGCGAACTCCGTCCAGCCGAATCGCCACTCGCAGAAGGCGCTGTGGAAGAAATCTGGCAGCCCTGCAATGTCCTCGAGCTTCTTTCCCAAGCAGAACTCCACGTCGGCGTCACTAATCCCTGAAACGGGGTGGCGCTTCCTGAACAGCTCCAAGCCCTCCTTCTGAACCGTCGGCTCCTCGAACAACGGGTGGAGGGTGGCATACTTCACGAACCCGGTGCTCAGGCTCGTGTAATCCCTCTTCTGCTTCATCCAGCTGTAGTGCTGCTCCCAGAGGCTCTCGTCCTTACTTGCGTCGATGTGATCGAAGTTTGTCGCGGGGTCTATCAAAGGGGAGCCAGTGATGGTGAAGGTGCGAGGGTCGATCGTCGGCGGAACTCCGAGCGACGAAGTAGCATTGGCAGAGATGCGATTGAGGATGCAGCCGATCCTGCGAGGTAAGGGGGGTTATTATTGGAAATTTCACAATGAGAACTCAAGCCACAAGACTTACCTTGACTCAACCTGAAGAACGGGATTTCTGTACACGAGGAGAATGCACTGGCAGACCCTTTGCCACAGCTCCAGCTGGCAAATTCCGGGGATGTTTAGGATGGGTTAGATGCCCAGTCAAAAAAAGGACCCAAGGCTAGCGTCAGCTCGAAATATTTGCCATTTTCAGCTGGCGTCGGGGACAAGAAGTGGCAGAGTTCTCACCTCAGAGTTGGGAAGCACGACGTTACTTGTCTCCTTGACGATCATTCGGACGGTCCCACCGGTCACCTTCTGAGCGGAAACCTCCCTATACTTGTCCAAAACCGCCCCCCATGTCGCCTCGACCCTTTCCCTTCCCCCCTGTTCATCGCGAGCCATTAGCCCTGGCTGATTCAGATTGCAGTCGAAACCAAACGTTTCGAAGAGCCATCTTTCAGCAGCGGTGGTGCCTCCACGAGGTGGCCCGAACACAAACGAAAGCGACAGCTTGGAGGTGCGAACCAAATCGGAGATAATCGCGTGTGAGCTGATGGACTGCATGCCTTCGTAGACTGGTGTCAAGTCTTTATTGAATCTTCCTTATGCGGAGCGTTCGGGCGATTTGGACGAGGGCTTGATTAAACAAAGAGGGGTATAAGTGGGAATGGCTATTCTGCGAGCGCTTTCGATCCACTTATAAGCAACAATTCCGAGCAACAACAGTATGACACTTGCACTAGTAGCACTAGAAGTGGGCCCTGCAGGGATTCTGCAAAATGGAATCTCTGAAAGGGAGGGGCTGTTTGCCATGACCTTTTCGATAGACAAGAAAGACAAGTTTTCTTAAATAAAATATCCGATAGAATATTTTTATTCTTATTTTTATATTCTAGATCATATCTAGATTTCATCTAGATATGACTTTCGCGCACACAGAACCCAACATAAGCATTCCCCTTCCCCCTTCCCCCCTCCCTCCTCATGGCGCCTTCCCTAATATCTTGGCATCTTCAACATAATGGTAGATAGGGAAAACAGTTTTATCAGTTACAGCCTTTGGCCAAACACCACCCGTGCTGATAGCAGTGTTCAGTATCAAGTAGAACGCCATATTTGGGTCCTTCTGAGGGGTCGTGCCCTCCATCTCACCCTTGGATTCCTCGTTGATGCGACCGATTTCCTCGCCGTCAACATAATAGACAAGCTCTCCGCTGTCGTTAGCGAAGACTGCATACTCGTGGAAATCGGTTAGGCTCGTGGCCACCTCAACGTTAACACCAGCGTGGTCGTGCCCGTTGTCACAAGGGGCAGGGTTTTTCTCATCCTTGTTGGGATTCCAATGGAAGGTGGAATAAATCGTGTTCAAACCGTCCACCTGCTCCATGATGTCGATTTCACCGTCGTCAGGCCAACAGCTCGAATTCTGGGGCATCATCCAATGCGCGGGCCAGATTCCGTCCATCTCCCCGTCGATACCACTGCCAGGCAGTTGTGCGACCACGCAGGCTTTAAAAGGCGGCTTGAAAAACTGCTTGCCCTTGGTGGTGAGGGCCCCACTCGTGAAATTGTACCCGTTGCTCTGCTCTCTCTTTGTGGTGATCACTAACCTCCCGCCCTCAACATTGATGTTCTCCTTTTGCCCCCAAGTATCACGCAACTGGGGGACCGAGGGAGGAGCGAAGCGACGAGTTAGATAAAAGCAGGGAGATAGGCAGCACTTTTCTGATGTAGTTTTGGAGACTCTTCGCAGCCTCTTCGCTTCTCACCTGCCCCAGCTCGTTTCCTTCGGTGATCACCCAGTCTTCTGAGAGCTGCTCGCCATCAAAAGTGTCCTCAAACAGAACAGTGAAATCGGAGTTATCATCGCTCTTTTCATCGCAGATCGACACATAGCCCTCAACAACTGACATAGCGAGCGTGCCAAAGAATATTAGCAATAACTTCATCTCGACTTGTTTCAATTTTTGTTTGCAACACCTGACTCCAAAGCAAAGCTTCTTTTTCATTTTTACCTGGACATTTGCGAAATATATTTTTGAAATCGCAACTATTTTACGCCTACGCGCGATATATCACGACATACCACTCTGACCACCACCACCCCCCTACCCTCCCGCCCCTCCGATCACCTGAACAATTCTCTTCATTCTTCCCTTAACTGCCTAAGCAGTCGACTCTCATCCCCCCTTCCCCCCCCCACTCCCCCGACAAAACCACCTTAAAATGCCCGAATCCTCTCGCCTGCACTCTAATAGTACCCCCAGCACCATGAGACGGCGTCCGGGCACGGCCCCAAACTTTCTCGTCCCTCCCACAACAACCACGGCCTACAACCCAGGAACGACCCGAGCTGTTTCAGCTCACAGGCGTTTCTCCAGTGTTAGGGAGGAGATAATCGAGCTGTACGGCCGACCGGTCACAGCCCCGCTGTCGCCACTGGACACCACTTCATTTGAATCTTACGAGTCCACCATGACAAAGGGTTCGCAGAAGTCCCTCATATCAAAAAAGTCCCAAAAATCTTCGTACAGAACAAGATCCGCGGACCCAAGGAAGGCCGGTCGCGACCGCACGACCCTTCCCAACAGCCTCGCCGGCCTCAGCGACCCCACGAAGAATTACAACCGGTACAGACCTTACGATGTGAAGTCGAAAGCCTCCTCAAACCACAACTTCTCCGGAATCCGTTCTGTCGGCAGCGATAGCAGCGAAAAGTTCTACGCAGAGCAGGAGCAGCAATCCATCGATCGAAGCATCGCCAGAAGAGGGCAAGGTGGGGAGCTCTATAGTTGGCTGGAGAGCACAGACGAGGAGCAGGTGAGAAAGTACTCGGAGCAGCAAACGATGGCTGCAGTATCTAACACAACATTCTTTTCAATTCATCTCTTCACAGAACCAATTCTCTTCCTTTGCCATCAAGGCGGAGTCTGTCTGGCTCGAAGCCTGCGCCGAGTCTACGTACGCCACCAGTTCTGATGTGCAAGAGGAGCCTGCTAACAATTCCGACTCAAAGAAAAGCACAGGTTTACACCGCCAGCGCACTGCGGCGGCCTGCGAGATCCTCCTCAACGTCACTGAGATCTTCGGAAGATTCAAACACTTTTTGGAGCCTGTAACGAAGGAACTTATTCGAAATATATATGACGACGCGGAAGGCATTTTGGAGAATCCGAGGATGACCAGGGTCGCTTTGCAAAGTGGGCTACCCTTCCACGAGATTTGCAGAGAGGTAGAGAAAGAAGTCGAAGATCTGAGAGAAGAGCTCAACCTGCAAACCAGCGGGGTCGCTTTGACAGAAATGCTGCAAAAGAGGAACGCCGGGATCTTCAAGGTCTTCCACAAGGCAAAACTCGTCATCAGGGACATAATTTTCAACGTCTGGTCGCAGCACGTCAAGTCAAGAAGGAGACAGCTCGTCATGTTTGAGAAAAGAAAGCTCGCGAAGCTCTTCAACACGTGGAGGCAAAATGCCAAGTACAGGAGGGAGCTGGAGGACAATTCCGCTTTCCAATTCAAGAAGAAGTGGCAGTCCGTTGAGCGTGAGAAGCAGTGGCTTGAGGAGGAGCGAGATAGGTTGTTGGAAGAACTCGAAATTTGCCTCATGAAGAAGGGCGAGCAAGGGCAGGAGGTCGCGGCGCTCTACAGAATGCTCGAGGAGAGGTCAGCACAGCACAAGACCCACTTTCAAGACAACGACAGCGAGCTCAACGACCTCCTCTCCTCGACTCCGTCGGCCGCCGCAAATGCCGGTTACATCAAGACAGCTGTGAAGCAGAAGATCAACCACATGTTGGAGAGCGGACTACTTCACGACATCGAGGAGCAGATCAAGCAGGAGCACGAGGTTGTCAAGTCGGCCGCGAGGCGCAGGACCGTGTCCGAGGATGTAAAGAAGTCTGGACTGTTTGGGAAGCCGGCCAAAATCGCCAAGGAGCACCTCGAAGTGGCGGACAAGAGAGTCGTGGACCTCGAAAAACAGCTCCAGCACGCCACCGACCTCCTCAGAAAGGCCGAGAACGAAATTATCGAGCTGACCAAGGACAATACGGAGAAGGACGGAATCATCGCGAACCTCACCCCCAAGCAGACCGGGCGTAGGACCACAAACCCCGCCGCAGAGCTTCTGGAACAGGTCAAGAAGCTGGAGACGGACAAGGAATGCCAGACGCCCGAAGAGTGGGCCTTCGCTACTCACCTCAGCAAGAAGGAGAAGAAAGAGATTGCATCCCAGGAGAAGGTCGAGAGGAGAAACGCCGGCTCGTTGAAGATAGGTTCATCCAATATCGGCAGCAACAAAAAAGCCGCGAACGAGCAGATAAGGGAGTCCGCTAGTAAGGAGCGCAGGCGCCGTAGCTCGTCGTCAATGCAACAGTTTGAGAACATCGCAAAGGTGAGCTGAAAAGGCGTTTGTACTGGGTATTGCGTACGTAGCGGAGACTGCTGCCACCTTCTTTGTCGTTTCTAACGTTATGGACACCCCTTCTCTTTCGCTCGTCGCAGGACCTGAAGAATCGCGGAATAAGCCCCGCTGAGATCAAGGAGCTCGCCGCACTGGCCGCGATCCACCCTTTGAAGGGTACGAAACGATATGCCATGTCGATGGGCTGCGAGGGAATATTGGTGGCGACAGCCACCCCCGAGGTTCAGGTGCCTGCGTTGAGCCTGAGCCAGACTGAGGAAATATGCCTCCTGGCGTGGGCTGAGAAATTAAGGCGAGACACGAACGCCCACCTTGCGGATAAATTGGCACCCCTCCCCGAGACGGTTCTCGACGCGCTCGTCAAAACTCACAACCTCAGGAGCCTCGCCTTGAAGTACTTCCGCTCCTTCCTGTGGAGCTTGGAGACGTACAAGGACAGGTCGACGAAGTTGAAGTTAATGTACGACCTCCTTTGCCTCAAGGCCCCCGGTGCCCTTACGGGCGAGACAAGCCCCAAGTTCCTTAGTAGAGAACTGGAACCAAAGGGCAGCATTTCGAAGACGTCCTTCAGGGTCAGCACGCACTCAATGATCGGCAGTCAACGGATCATTCCGTTTAAGAGCAGCCAGCAGAAGCTCACTCCCTCCGAAATCAAGGCCCAAGAGGAGGCTGAAATCCTGAAGATCTACGATTCCGCCAAGGTGCAGTTCTTCTTCAATATCCTGAAGACCTTCTTCCTCGACCCCGAGGACATGTCCGACTGCCTCTCCACCCCCGGGTTCCTCGTCAAGAAGGACGCCTGCGAGGCTGCAATCGAGGAGAACTTCGTTTTCTTGAAGACCAAGAACCCCACCTACTACAAGAGCCTCTTCAAGCAGCTGCACGGCCTGAAGGCCGGCCCCAACAAGAACGACAGGCGCCTGCATGTCGTCTTTGAGGAGGTTGCTGAAATTTTCCTCAACAACTTCGAGGCCGAGAGGGCGGCCAGCAAGGGAATGGGCTCCAGCAAGGCCCAGAACAAGGCGCTGATGACCATGAAGAAGCTCTTCAAGGAGGCTAAGACGGGCCAGCTTGCCTTCAAGATCAAGCAGATGACGCGCCTGCAGGACGTCTTCGAGGTGTGGGACAAGAAGAAGAACGGCGAAAAGCTCGGAGGCATGTACACCTTTCAGGAGTTCAAGGAGCTCCTGCTGCTGGGCGTCGGCGCGCACGATATATCCGAGGACTTCGCGATGAGGCTCTTCCACGATTGGCACAACCAGGCCGAGCAGGAGACCGGCTGGGAACAATATTTTGAGGCCCACAACGGCGAGATGGGGATGCAGATAGACGACTTCAAGAAGCTCTCCAGACACATTCAGGACAGAGCGTGGCAGGTCGATGAACGGCCGGAGGACGAGAAGAGGAAGAGCATTATGCAGACTGACCAGGCAACAGAATCGCTGGACCAGAAGAAAAAGGACTACCTCAAGCACCAGAAAGCCGCCTTGCGTCTCAAGACCCGCTTCTTCGAAATGAACTTCACCTCCATGGACCGCGATCTAGCCCAGAACGTCGAAGTCTCCAGGGGCTTGACTTCCACGAAGATCGCGTTCAGCAAGGTGCTGTTCAGGAACAACATCTACCCGGCCGAGTCCAAGGTGTTCAGGCACGCTGGAGACGGAGGAGGGGGAGGGGAGAATAGCGATAGCGACGATGAAGATGAGGATTACGACTCCTTTTAGAGTGATTTGTAGGTTGATAGTCATTAGCGGTTTGTAATAGCTGCACTTCTTTTTAAGTCCTCCCAATTTCTTCTTCCTCCTTAAACTAAACGTCCCTTCCGGGAGAAATATCGATTGCCCCCCCCAAAACCCCTTTAAACCAACCCTTAATTCTTTACTTTGTCGTCATGCAATACCTTGTTGGACTCACGAGCAGAGATGGTTGTGAAGTTGAAGGAGAAACGGCGCCCTCGCGAGCTCTGTTGCGTCAAGGTGCGCTCCAAGAACACGTGGCGAATGATCTGGTTGAAACCGAAGAAGTCCCCAAAGCCAGCCTCGATGATGGCCCAGAGGCGCTGGCGATCCGAATCCAGGTAACACTTGGCCTCCGTAATGTCAACCTCCTCGAAGGCAGCCTTAGCGCTCACGTCGTTCCAACCGATCGGGACTACGATTATCCGGTCCAAATCTCCTCCCATCCTGAGGAACGTGAAGACCTCCATGAGGCACCACAGCCTCTCACAGTACGTCTTCCCCGCCAGCACCAGAAGCTACAAGCAAGAAACGACGAGGAGTAAGTAGGGTGACGCCAAGTGCGGGGATATTGTGTACGCCACTCTCACCTGCTTAGATCCGGACAGGAAGACAGGGAGGCACTGTAGGTTCTCGTCTATAGCCGTCTGATTGATGCAGAACTTGTCAAGCCACACATTGGGTGATCTCCCGTTCTTCTCCTTAAACTTCCTAGCCCATTGCTTCAGCGCCTTGAACTTTGCCTCCCCGTCGTCACTCCAGGAGTGCGACACGAAGGCGTCGCACTTGCCGAGCTGCGAGGGCTGCGCCTTGGAGAAAAGGTCTTCGTCGCCCTCGCCGGCCTTATTACTGGCGAGGAAGTGATTAGACTCCAGCTTGTCCAGGTCCAGGCTAACAAACCTCTCCACCGACATCTCCAGCACCTCCATCGACGACTTTCCGCACAGCAGCGCGGCCAAGGCGGCAGCGCTCGACGTCTCCCCCTTGGTGTTGATGCTCCCCAACAACGCGTGCAGGAGCCTTCTCCTATGCCCGGACCAGAACTTCGGGTAGATGCACCAGAACAGTCCCATAGCTATGTCCCACGCAAACCTGCCCCTAGTATTCCAATTGCTTCCCACGGCCTCCGCCGCCATGGCCCCGACAAGGAAGCAAACCCCAGCCGCCCCTATTGTGACCCTGGTGGAAAACCACAGGTTGTCCAGGGTCTTTCTAGCTGGCACCACAAAGTCCTCGTCGTCAAAAGTCCTTCTCCCCCCCTTCCTCATCAGACCCTTCCTCATCGTCTTGCTGAGGCTCCCCCCCGCCAGAACCGCCCCAAGCGCCACGTACTTCAGGCAAAATACTGCGCACTCCGCTCCTTTATCTTCGCACATCCTATACCGTTCCCTTACATACGCCACTTCAGGTTCCCCGAACCAAGCGTAACCCACTAAGGCGAACACTACAGTCGACGTACCCAACAAACTGCCAACGGCGAGGAGGTTAATGACCCTTATAACGTAGTTATCAGTAGGCAGTACACTCAAGAGCATGGGGAACCCAAACAGGCACACATTTATACCCCAGAAACCAGCATGGAGTGACGTTGACGCGTTCAAGAAGAAGTACTCCGTGAGGTAGTATACGACGTTGGAGGCGAAGCAGGGCAAGGTCGCGACTGAGAGAGTTAGGTATGTGACGCGGAGGCGGTGGGAGTGGGCGGAGGTTTGGGCGGAGGTAAGGAGGTTTATGCATTGGGAGGCGGAGAAGGGGGTGGTCGCGGGAAGGGGGATGGTAGGGGGGGCACCTGGAGGGGGCGAAGAGGGCTGAAGGGAGATGCCAATTGTGTTGTTGAGGTGAGTTTTGTTGACAAGTTTGCGGTTGCGTCTTGGGGAAGGGACCTTGTTGAGGCTTTGGGCAAAAGTGCTGAACTTTAAGTACTAAGGCTGGGAGAACACATGCGCACCTTTCTCTACGTCGTGGGGGAAACTCTCAACAAAAAAGTGTTGAGAGGGGAAAGACATGATCTCTTTCTCTGGATTCCAGTTGATGAGGATTCCATTTTGGATCCAAAAAGCCCAAGGTCCTCAAAATCAGGGGAGTGACTGGAAACCTGGAAACGATTACACACATTGATATTATTTAGAAATCTGCATTTTTGCCCCGTTACGACTGTTCAGGACGCTGCCAATATACATCTGCTTGCGTTTAATAATAACTGTAATAAAATTAGAATTCTAGCTGCACGCGGCGCACGTAAATAAGTGTTTAAGTGTTTAGAAACCTTTTACGGCAAAATTCGATGAGCGCCTCTCCTTCCTTCCAAACCTCCACCTCTGCAGGCGATAAGACGTCATTAGGACTCACAGTAAGCACCAAGGGTAGCATTCTCACTCGTCTAGGTTACTTCACGAATCCTTCATTTCGTTGTTCACTCTGTAAAGAACTAATGTGCGATGCCGTCGTATGTGACTGTGGAGGACCTAACAAATTACATTATTTCTGTGAAAAATGCGCTGAAGGTGACACCAACGTAGGCGCTAATCCTGAAGTGGTCAAGTTTAGGAAGGAGAGATTCTTGGGTATATGCCCTACTGCCAAGGTTAAGTCGACTATTAGAGAGGACTGGAGGAAGAGGACTGAGATAGATAATGTTAAGATCAAGCAGTGTCCGTATGCCATGGGCTACGTGGAGTTCGAGGAGTGTCAGCAGCCTATCGGTGCCGGACCGAACCTCAAGGGTGCCAAGATTGGGGAGGAGGTGAGACGCGACTAAGAGACGTTTTAAGAGACGCCAAGAACGCCATCTCTAACAATTCTTTCTTTTTCTTTCTTCAGCCGACGTACGGCTCGTTTCGAATGGGAAAAAACGCAGAGGCAGTAATAGCGCTGAACGAGGCGCAAAAGCTCTGCACCTGGTCAGGGACCCTCTCCGGCTTTCGCGCGCACATGTTAATCTGCCCTTTGGCTCCCGTCAGGTGCCATTATTGCACACCCAAGGTCAGGCGAGCGAATCCTTCCCCGCTCCGACGATTCGAACTGTACAACCATTTACAGAGCGAGCACGGGCCGATCGCCGTCGTTGACGGGATCCTCACGCCCTCGGCGCCGCGGCTCTACAAACCTCCCAAGCCTTGCACTTTGAAAGACTTGCACGACGAAGAATTGAAGACTGAAGCTAAGGAGAGGATTGAAGAGGTCGAGGTTCTCGAGAGGATTATACTCGACCCGAAGACGGCGGGCGAGGAGACGAAAGTTTTCTTCGATAAGGCGAACATCATCAAGGAGCAGGGCCAGTACAAGAAGGCCGTGAGATACTTTCAGCTCTCTCAGCGAGGTCTGAAATTGGGCTTAGACAGGGTCAGAGTTAAGAACAACCCAATCTTAAAAAACGGTTCGACCTACGACACCTACTTCGCCTCCATGGGTAACCTCGCCAACACCTACATCGACATGAAAGACTACACCTCCGGCCAAGAATGCTACCTCGAAATTTTAGCGCTCCACGAAAAGCTCTACGGAATCGACCACAAGAACACCCTGCTGGCTTGCAATAACTTGGGGACGTGTTACAAGATCAAGGAGGACTTCGAGAAGGCCTTGGCCATGCACGAGAGAGCTTACGTAGGCCGACTGAAGTTACACGGCGAGCTCCACATCGACACCCTCACCAGCGCCAACAGCATGGGCTCCGTCTACGACGTCGGCCTCAACGATCTCGACAACGCCCTTAAGTACTACTCGATCGCGGAGAAAGGTCGGGTGAAGCTCTTGGGACCCAACGCTAACAAGTCACTGGAGTCCCAACTCAACATAGCTCACATAAAATCCCTCAAGGGCAAAATAGACGAGGCCACGGGCATCCTCCGCAGGACCCTCCAAAAATACGAGAAGCACTTCGGCGTGGAGAACAAAAGCTCGAAGATTTGCGCGCAGAGGTTCGTCAAGACGATGTTGATGAAGGGGCAGAAGGATTTGGGGCAGGAGGAGATGTCCGAGATGAAGAAGGTCATGATTAGGTACAAGGTTAATGGGCTCGAAGAAGATTAGAGTGTTTTGGTTCGTTGTTTGTTTTGTTAGAAATACTGTAGATATTGTAAAAATAAATTGTGCTGCTGGTATCTTTTTACTCCTCTTCTCTCTTTGGCCACTCCCAGGGTGATGAGCCAATCACCTGGCCATCATGGTTACAGTACTGGCAAAACATTCCAACACCAATTCCCCTTCGCCAATATTCGAGCATCTCATCTCAAAGAGACCTCTCCTGGTATTCACCTCCTGGTTCTCCCCCCCTTCCAAGCGTCGTTATTTTGTCCTAAAAGTTGTTGCAACTCGACCCAACTTCCAGCTTAACTTCCTACCCTCCCTCCCCACACCCCCTCCCCTGCCCCTCCAGTGGCCGAGAACCTATAGCGACTCGAGCGGGGCTCTTGATCGAGCTCTGCGAGTCCACCATGTCGTCGTCCCTAACGCAAAGGCCTACCCAGACCAGCCCCAAACATGTCCAGGTTTCCCCCAAGAAGGAGCCGACAACTACCAAGGCTTCCCATAGAATAAGTAATATTTCGCGTTCAAAATCCGCCCCATCAGAATTCAGTGAGCCTATAGCAGCAAAAATGATGCAGATAAAAATTCGGCAGTATTTGAAGAGGAAGAAGTTCCTCATCATCACTCTCGCCGATGTCCAGAGCGAGGTGAGCAGGGTAATGTGCGGCGATGTCCCCGCCGTAGTCGTTGTAGAGCGAGACCTCGGTGAAGTTGGTGCAGTTTCTCGAGATGGAGGGCGAGCCTTCCCGGAAGCGTTCGGCGGCAAAGTTGTTGCCGTCGCCGTACATAATTAAAGTCTAGATTGCTGCTACGCATTTCTAACTCACGACTATCGTCGCAGATTGCTGACCTTAACGAGTTGGAGGAGGGCTTCACCTCATTCTTCATTTTCATCATCTTCTTGATTTGTTATTTCTGGTGTCTGAGCATTCAAATGAATCCGACTTTGGACTACCAAATGTCGCAGAGCCTGAAGCACACGATGGAGAGCCCGAGATTCGGCCCGCAATTGGAAAAAACATTCGCGGAGGTTAAAAATATTGACGATGCGATATTGTACCTTGAGAGCCTGTATCTGTCAACTTACAGGGGAACGGAGAACGAGCATGAGTGCGCGGCCTGTAGATACTTAAATGATTTGTCCGAGCGAGCATACGGATTAGGCGCAGTGGATATGTGCGGCGAGATCACGACCAATCCGAAATTCAATGTGACGACCCTCCCGGAGTTCTGCAAACTCATGGACCTTGGCTTTTGTGTGCAAAACGAATGCTTCTCCATCGAGCCTTTGAAGAGTTCTAGTCCGGACGACAAGAACAAAACCTTCGAATATAAAAATAAATTTGATGAAATCGTCCTTGGAAGCAGTGAGGTCTACGCCCCCATTAAATCCGAAATGAACGTCAACGAATTTAGAAAAGTTACCCAAGAGCGTTGCAGTTGGGAGACACCTTGGGTCTTTCCTTTCGCAAATAAGTACGGCGGATATACAACGCGAGTCGCGAAATCCTTTGGAGGGATCCAATATTGGTTCCCAGATCAGAAACCAAATTACAATGAAGTCCAAATTGTTGACTGCAACTTAACAATGGTCGGCCTCGAAGAATGCCAAGGTCTAGGCTTTACGAATTGCGTGGAGGCGACGAAGGATGCTTACTGCTCAGACAGTGATATTAATATCGACACCAATTGCAGCTTCTTCAATCACCTCGAAGACGCCCTCTGCAACGATGACGTTACCAACCCGAACGATTTCCCGTTACCAATTCAGTGCGGAGAGGGCGAGGTCTTGAACTGTCGCTTGAATACGTGCGTCCAGGACACGAGAGGCGACAACAACTGTGATCTACACCTCAATTGTTGGAATGCACAATGGGACCTCGGAGATTGCGAAGGTGTCCCCCTATATTCAGCCGACCATACCTGCGATTGCACAGGAGTCTGTTTCGACGAGGCAACATGCATAAGTTATGGCGCAGCCTCCTGTGAGGAACTGTTCTGGTACGACCCTAGTGAGGAGGAACCCGCACCATTATCATCCCAATTCTAACTCGTAAACGCTAATTTTTTTGTGACTCATTACGCTCGTCGCAGGTGGTTCACGAATAACGGCGAATGCGAGAGGTTGGCCCCGTTGACCGATGGAATTACCACCGACTGTAGCTTTTACAATTACGACAACGGAGAATGTGGGTCAAATCCATCGTTGACGGCCGTCGTTCCATTTACCTCCAAGGCTTCATACATCAACACCGTTCTACTGAGCTGGCTCGGTTTTTTGGAAACACCCGATCCCAATAACTGCGAAGAAGCGCACGACTGTCTAGGCGAGTGCCTAGACCTGGAGGAGTTTTTAATGTTGTATGGAGACGGAATTTGCCATCCACGACTGAACTGCAAGGAATACCAGTACGACGCTGGCGACTGCAACGCGTTAGTACCAGATGAAGCTGAAATAGGTTGCGATGGTATCGCCGACTGTCATGGGACCTGCATTTCAAGCGCCGATTGTGCCTCGTTCTCAGCTACATGTGCGGACCTCCTAGGGTATTTTCTAGCTGATGGCGTCTGTCAGACCCCTGAGACCGATGGGTTCAGCTTCGATTGCTTCAAATTCGACTTCGATGATTACGCATGTGAGACTGGCGCTGGCGGGAGGAGATTGCAGGCAGCAATATCTGCGGGAGGGAGCGGATTTGGAGCGAGCGGCTTCGAAGTCGCTCCAGAACCTCACGGGCGGGGAAAGCTCCAAGAGAGTAACGGCGATGACGATGACGACAACGCAATGAATATGAAAATGCACTGGGGAACGAATAGCCTCGACAGGGAGCTCTTGGAGGGAGGGTGGATTGGAAACTCTCGCTCCGTTGGGGGTGCGATCTTAATCCAGTATCGAATCAATAAGAGGGAGAACTGTGAGTCTAAGCACATCGACGATGCGGTGTTCCGAAAGTGCATTGTTGATGACGAGATTTTTAAAGACCAAGTCAATATCGATAATCGCTACGAGACTGATTTTGCGAGCGGGTTTCATAATGACGTTATAGATACCGGGCGCTGGAACGTCGGCCTGAAGCAGATGTTCTGTGGCATTGAGAAGACCAGGCTCTTCTGGGCTGCTGGGGATCAGTACAAGGACCTGTGGGTCTCCGAAATGACCATTAACCTTCCTGTGTACAACGGGAACGTAAACGGAGGAATGTTCGCTCTGGGCACCGTGCATTTCAAGTTCGACAAGACTGGCGGAGTTGAGACGGAGTTCGACGCAAGGAGCTATAAGCTTTTTGGCTTGATGGACTTTGACGACCCCGACACTGGGTTAAGGGTGCGGCTCGAATTGATAGTTACGGTGTTCTTCGTCGTCCTTCTCTACAGAGCGATCCGATCCCTCCAGGCAACTGGTCTTCACCTTCAAAACTTTTTGACCATCTTGAGCTCGATCGTGTTCCTATTCATCATCCTTATCTGGAGCTTGATCGCGTGGAATAGCTTGCATTGGGAGCTCCGAGAGGCAGATCCATTGGGAGGCGATGAAAGTTACGAAAATGCCATCAAAATGATCTCCGAGCAGGTCGAAATCAAGGGTATTTACGATCTGTACGGCGAAGTCAACATTTTGTTCTGCGTGCTAGCGCTCGTGAGGTGCTTTATAATTTTGAGTTTCCACAAGCGTCTCAGTATCTTGACCGAGACGCTCTGGGAGGTGAGAGTGTACGAGGAGCGAAGCGACGAGTTGAAGAGGCGGGTGCACTGGATATTGACGAGCATGGTCGACACTTCTGTGCATAACGTCGCTGCTGCCAAATTATACGCCGTTATTAACAACACGAACGACCTTTCTATTGCGACTCGCTTCGCTCGTCGCAGGGCCTCGTAGACATCTACCACTGGGCTGCGGTCTTGGCAATCTTCACGACAATCTTCGCAACCGTCTTTTTTCACCTATTCGGAGCCGAAGCCGAGCAGTTCAGCACTTGGTTCAAGTCGTTTAAGAGTTTGCTGTTACTCGTCGTCGGGTTGGGAGACTGGGGTTTGGAGGACGTGGGGAACACCACAATTGGGTGGTTTTTGCTGCTACTGTACGGCGCAATCGTCACGATTTTGATGATCAATCTCAGTTTGGGCATAGTTCTCGATGCTTACAATATACATAGCAAAGAACGAGAAGAAGCTGATACGCTCCCGCATAGCCTGACCGTCTACTTTTACCGGAAGCTAAATCGCCGTAAGCACTGGTTGCAGCGCTGCTTCAAATGGCGCTCTGGTGGGGACAAAATACACGCCAGCGACGACGGTGGAGATGATGCCGCGTTGACCCTCGGTAAGGATAGAGGGGGGGGGAAATTCCAGTTCAAGAGGAGGGAGACTGGCGAAGCCCTACAGTCGTACATGCGGATGAGCAAGGCCTTCAACGAACGCCAAATGAAACAAATCCCGATTCCCATCAAGAACGCCAAGGACGTCCTGCGTGATGAGTATCTGTCCGAGGAGATGATTTGCAAAATCCTAAGAGAGCTCGTGGTTAAAAAAATGATATCCGGCGGGATCGAGCAGAAACAAAAGAAGGAGACGAGGATCGGAAAGAGCCGAGCCGGTCTAAAGCAGAAGAGAAAGAAGTTATAAGTTTTGGGTTTTTAAATTGAAATTATACTTCAATTCCTCTGCTGTTGAAGAGCCTTTACGAGCAATCCGATTTCATCCTGGAGGGTCTTGGAGTTCTCAATCAGATCCCTAACTAAAAATTTCTGCTGACGTAAATCATAAAATAGGAGCAAGAACGCGAAAAGGAGGACGAGGACAACCATTTTTTCCTCCATTTGAAAGCTGCGGGCAGTGGCTGATTTTGGCGGCGGGGAAGCGACGTTGACGACTGATGGTTGTGTTCTGTTGCTGTCCGCGTCGCCTGTATCAGGATCAACGGCGGTTTCCCCAACTTTCGTCTTCATCGACTCGAACAAGCTCCTGTGGATGGAGCCCGTCTCCTCCTCGGTCCCGCTCTTGATCTGGCCCTTGAACATGGAGCTCTTTTTGAAATCTACCGCGACTCCGACCTCGACCTCGATGACCTTGTCCGCTACATTTGTAGCCACCCAACGGACCTCAACGGCGAAGACGTCAGCGTACGGAATTCCGTTCATCTCCACGGTCATCGCAACGACACAGCGGCTGCCCTCGTCAATTCTACAGTACTGAGTTTGTGTCACGCCGGCCATCGGCGGTCCCATCCAGAGGTGCGTCGTCCTCGGGTAGTCGAACGTGGCGACGCGTTTCATGTTGAACGTTTCTTTTGAGTACTTGTGCTCGTGCTGCGACGATGGCGGTGATGGTGAGTGAGAGGCCGAGGGACCCTAACAATTATGGACGGTACTACTCACCTGCTTTTTAGCTTCCCACTTGGTCACCCCAACCTTCTTCGCACCCTTCTCCTCAAGCCAGGGCCCGTAGAACATCTCCCCGCCCGCTCTATCCCGCCAAAACGTATTGAAATACTGCTGGATGTTGAAACCCTTCAAAGTGTCTGAAACTACCACGGTCATCTTCTTTACATGAGCGTCAGGGGCGAGAGAGCACGGCGTGAAAGGCACCGGCGCAACGTCGTCGATGGCATCGTCGTCGTCGTTGTCGCTATCGTCCTCAGAAACTTCGTTTTCTTTCTTCTTCTTGGCGTTGCTGGGGAGGACCATTCCAGCGTCGATGAGGGCGCCCTTGACCGAGCGCAGCCTGTCGATCAGACGGTGGCAGTTTTCACGAAAGGCGAAGCTCCCAAAGAAGTATTCTTTGCCGTCTTCGCAAACGAGCAGAAGAGCGTTGTCCACGGTCCCTGCCAAGGTGGACTCCTTCTTGGTCTCCACGATCCTCTCGATTTCCAGGATGAGCTTGAACTTTCCCCACCCGACAAAGTACAAGCCTGCAGCGGTGACGAACATTCGACCGTGGAGGAGCGGAGAGGGGAGATTCGTGTCGTCGTCCGATTGTGGCCAGTATGCGCAGCTGAAGGATTCGATCACAGTTGGTACTGCTGCTGTTGCAGATGCTGCTGCTGCTGTTGTTGTCGTTTCCAGGACTGCTTCGGATATGTCTTCATTATTGTCGTCGTTGTTGCTATTGTTGTCGTTGTCGTCTGTGTCGGATTTCTCAGAACCTTCTGCATTATCATCGTCATCCTCGCCCTTCTTTTCTTCGACGTCGGCACCGACCTCCAAGAACATTCCCTCAAAGTTGCTCTCGAACTTCATCTGCTCCTTCTGCTTTGAGGTGGCGGCGTTCTTCTTCTCCTCGAGCTGCGACAACGGAGGGGGGGGGATGGAGGTGTGGAGCGAAGACATGAGTTAGAATGATGTAGTAGTGCAGACATCCGTTAGGCGACGGCGTCTCACCTCCTCCTCCGTCTTGACCTGCTCCAGAAGCTCAGTCAATAGCTTAACCTCTGTAGCCTCAGACTCCGTCAGCTCCCTAGTCTCAAAATCTTCCGGGTTGTAGTCGAAAATATTCTTTAAAAGCGCGTAAATCTTCTGCGAAGTGTGCAGGCAGACTTTGAGATCGTAGACCGACGTGTCGTCCGGTTCCGAGGCAGAGCCGTCGCCGTCCTTCAATTTGGCCGCGGAGGCCTGGCTGTTCTTCTTCTTGATCTTCTTCTCCATCTTTCTCGCCCAAGTGAGCTTGTCGTTGAGGACGTCGCTGCTCTGAATCTTATCGACCATGTCCGCCGCTTCCTTGATAGACTTCTCCCTCCCGTCCAAGAACTTCTTGAGCGCGTCCTGCACCGAGGAGAGGCCCGCCCTCGCCCTCTCAGATATCTCCGATTCCTTCGTGGAAAGCATCTTGAACGTCGCCTCGAAATGGTTCACGTACGTCTTGAGCCTTTCTCCTCCCCTGGATGTGACTTCTTCGAGGTGCTTCGACGCCTCCGTCAGCTGAGCCTGAGCCTTGCTGTGCTGAGCTTCGACCATCTCCATCCTCTCCTTCGTGCTGACGACTTTGCTGATGGTCTCGTCGCCCGTCCCAAGGCTATTAAGCACGTGGCCGATGGCCTTTCTAACTCCTACAAAGTTCTCGCCCTCCGACGAGGGTTGGTCAGGAGCGTGTGGGGAGGCGGACTGCGTGGACAGCTCCTTCTGGACCGTCTCGAGGCGCTCCTTCGAAGCGTTCAAGGTAGTCTCCGCGATTTTGTAGCGGTTCTCGGCCTGCGAAGCGGAGAAAGAAATACGGGTTAGAATATTGTAGCAGTGATGTTGGCAATAATAATAACCGAGGAGCGATCTCTCACCTTGCCCTGGAGCTTTCCCTGTTCGCATATCCCCTTCCATTCTCTATCCATCCCCTCCTTAACATTCTTAAAAAACGCCGCCTCTTCATTAATGTATTGCTGCGTCATGGCACCTTCCTCATTCAATAATTTCTCCAAACTCTTGAAAAGAACACTGGCCTGTCTAACCTGACTAGAAATACTAGAAGCTACGCACGACCAAGCTTTGAAGGAAAGCTGCCCTTCAGCTTTGGAAATCATTACGGCTAAAGTGTTTTCAATGGCAGGTAAAGTCTTAGAATCGCCGCAAGGGTAACCCGAGTTATTCAAAAAATCGCCCAAACTACGTCTGAAGGATTCTACGGCTGGCGGAGCGGAGCGAAGCGACGAGTTAGAATGAATGCATATGTGTATGTTAGGTTAGGGCTGGGGTGCGGAGTGATGAGGAGACAGCTTCTTACCTTTGCTGATCTCGTTCAAACTCATTCGAACTGCGTTCAACGCCTGGACTGCGGCGAGACCGCGGGACTGAAAACGGAGGAGGTCGCTCCGGAGTTGGGACACCATCTTGGGAAGGTTGGAGGCGTCGCCCTCTGAGAGGACGAGGGGGGATATTGTTGAGGAGGTTTGCTTCGAGGGAGTGCTTTTTAAGGCGCCCTCTGATTCGATGTTTTCGTAGCCCTTGAAGGCTGTTGATGAGGGGAGGATCGGGAGGACGGGATCGGAGGACGTCGAGACTCTGTCAATTGCGGCGCGCATGTTCTGGAGGGCGCCAGATTCGGCGAGGACGAGACGGGACAGGTTCTGGACGAAGGAGAGGAGGCGGTCGCCCTCGAGGGACTCGAGGGTCGAGAGGGACGATTTTTCGATAAGGGTGCAGGAGGTAGTGGAGGAGTTGTCGTCTTCGACCGAGAGGCGGTAGGACGTTTCGGATGAACGGACGGAGGAGAGCGAGGAGTAGAGAGTCTTGACGGATTTTGTTTGAGAGTCGGAGGTGAGCATCGAGAGGAGGCCCGAATTAGAGGAGTCGGCGTGGTTGTCAGGGGAAGTTGTTTCAATCGAGTTTTTCCTGGAGCTGGTTTGAGCGAAGGGGGGGTTGAGCGTTAGCGAGTACCGAGGGAGCGATAGACCGACGAGGGAGCGAAGTGACTGAGAAATCCCTGTGAATATATATATATATATATATATAATACCGAGCCCCCGTGAACCGAGCGTTAGCGAGTACCGAGATACCGAGGGAGCGAAGCGACCGAGAAACCCCACGTAAATATATATAATATATACCGAGCCCCATGTGAATATATATAATATATTTTCAGAGCCCCACGTGAATATATATATTTACTAACACAACACAAAAACCACTCAAAATAATAATAAGTACTGGATGGGGGAACTGAAGGGTCGCGGCTCACCTTTGCTTTACAACATCGTTAATTCCAGTCTGCGCCTCCTCACAGCACTTATTATATTTAACCTTTGCCTTCAGCGCCACATGCCTCGCCCTTTGACACGCTTTCCTCGCCTTCTGATATTCTTCGTAAGCCTTCTCCGAGTTTACGCCGTGGGAGATGCTCTCAGTGTGCAGGGGACGGACGCAGGAGGAACGGACAGTTATGGAGAGGAACTGATTCTGTTTGGAGAAGGAGGTTAGGGAGTTGGAGAACTGGAGGAGGAGAGGGTCAGGGGTCAAGGTCGTTAGGTTGTACGACTGCTGGTCCATTATTTGGGAGAGCGACTTGGACAGGACAGAGGAGGACTTGAGGATCTTGGTGGAGAGGGAGGACGTCTCCGAGGAGAGGTGGTCAAGGAGGTCCGAGCGGGACTTGCCGCAGGTGGTGAGCGCCTTGGAGCGGGAGTGGGCGACGGACAGGCCGAGGCCGTGGTAGGAGGTTTCGAGGGACGGAGTAGTAAGAGGTGAGGGGTCTGTAGCGAGGTACTTGGACCACTGTAGAGTACCGTTCGCGTTTGCGTTTGCGTTTGCATTTGAATTCGCGTTGAGGAGAGACAGAGGACTAGGAGGGACGGCTTGAGGCTCGTGGTTATTTGACGATGCAGGAGTCCTCGGCGATGACATCTCAATCGGAGTGCTCTGCGGTGCCTCTGCCATTTGTTGCGCCACTTGTGGAGTCATTGGAGACAAAGACGGCGAGTCGTTATAGCTAACGCTCCGCATGACGATCAGCTGCGGCAGGAATCGCTAATTGCAGCAGTTTCAGGAGTTTACTTTTTGAAGTTCTCTTCTTGACAGCAGCCCAAATATGTATTGGAGGGTACTTGAGAACCTTACACTGAAGTAGTAGTGCCACCTATGGCCAAGTCTGGAAAATAATAGCAGTATTAGTGCTTGGAAGATTGGTCAGCTTCCAGATACGCGTATTTTGGGAAATTCAGCCAATTTTTGATGGCCAGGCCACTGCCCTGAAAAGTAATTTGACAAAATCGCGCATAAGCATTGAAAACAAGCACGACGTTTAGTCAAGAGCTGTTCCCACCGACAACCAATCGCTGTTATCCGAGGTTTCTTGTATCAAAAGTGCTCCGCTCGTCGTTTTGAAAGTAATTAAAGGCAAACTCTCCCTATAGGGTCCGCTGCCAGACCACTTCACATTACACAGGGGCCCCTGTACGAAGACAGACCATCGACGAAAGGGCCATGTCGTGGCTTCTAGGACAGGGCAGCCACCTGTACAACATGTTTCACCTTGACGAATTCCAGCAGGCAATGGGTGAGGAGTGTTGGAGGAAGCCGAGCCACTGTGTGATAAGAAACCCTTTAACAAACCACTCTATCGCGCGCAGAACGCCAGGAAAATACAGCGACCCAGGACTATGAGCTGCACGATCTCCGGCAAACTCCCGCCAATCCCACCGCCACGGCAAACACCAAGGACGACGATGACGAAGACTTTGTCCTCGTCTCGAACCCTCCCCCTTCATCCAGCATATCCCAAGCCCTCCAAACCTCCCAACTTGACCGCGGCCACCGCCTAGGCAACTTCTGGAATTACCCAACTTATAATCCCTCCTCCGCCCGTCTCTCCCTCATCCCTCCCTCCTATTTTGAGAAAATACCTTCTTCAAACCCTTCAACCTTGACCTATGTCGACCTCGGTTGCAACGAAGGCGAATTGACCCTCCCTTTCTGGTATCAGCTCCAGTCTTCCTCTCCTTCTATGCAAATTAAGAAAGCTCTGGGTATCGATATTGACAAAACTTTGATCGATCGAGCGAGATCTCGTTCCTTAGCCGGAGACATTTTATCGATGGACGCTTCAGCATCCGGTTGGGGACGCTTGGACGCTTCAGCATCTGAACCGAGCATTAACTTTGTAGATGGGGATGTCACTGATTTAGACTTTCTAGGTAAATCTTTAGATACTTTGGATACCGGTAGACTCACATTGATCACACTGTTCAGCACGACGATGTGGCTCCACTTGCACTTGGGCGACGAGAGGTTTTACCTTTTTTTGACGTACGTTTGTTCGAGATGCGATTGGTTTTTAGTCGAGCCTCAACCTAGGAAATGTTACAAAAGTGTGAGTTGTAAGGAGGGAGCGAAGCGGCGAGGCACATTCATATCTCGTAGGGCTTCTGTATCTCTATACACGCTAACTATTGCATTGCAGGCAAATAAAAGGTTGAGGAGGATGGGGCGTGAGGAGATTGATCTTACAGAATGCAACTTGGAGGATGCGGAGGGGAAAATCAAGAGGAGCATTGAAGAATGTGGATTTGAGAGGGTGGAGGAAGGGGAGGAGAAGAAGACTCATTGGAACAGGAGACTCATGCTTTTCAAGAGGAAGGAAATTTGAATTTATGTTACTGAGGGATTATTGTATTTTGTTTAAAGAACGAAATGATTGTAACAACTTTATTTGTAACCCTCCTATGTCTGCCTCCTATGTCTCCCTCCTTTCTCTCTCCTTTCTCTCTCTCTCCCCCCCCCCCCCCCC
>BRXY01000323.1:47491-60671 GCA_030267945.1 Triparma strigata | reverse complement strand
CATAACCATAACCATAACCATAACCATAACCATAACCATAACCATAACCATAACCATAACCATAACCCTGACCCTAAACCAAAAGTTATTTTGAATAAAAAGGTCGTCTTATTAATTTTACCTAACTGACGAGAATGACATGCTGGGGGGACTTGGCGTACTCTTCTAAATCATAATGAGGATGAGCTCCCTTTGATTATTTCGAGCTCTTCTTCCACCCTGACATCTTAAATTTTGACATTGACATGCTGGGCATTTTGAAACCTTTCCCGCCGCTGCCGAAGGGGTTCTTCCCGATGCCGCTTCCGCTTCCGAAGGGATTTCCCCCTCCGCTGCTTCCGAAGCTGCCTCCGCTGCCAAACCCCAAGCCAGTCCTCTTCGCCATTGACTCTACCTTCTTCACGCCCTCTGCGAAGCTCACGCCAGGAACTTCTCCAAAGTTCATTGTCCCAGCATTTCCGGCTTCCTCCTCCTTGACCATGACCTTGAGCTCGGCGAGAATTTCGTTGGCGTAAGTGCTCCTGCTCAGCCCTCCCTTGCTCCTCCAGTCTGTCCTGCGAGCAAGGAACTTGACGACGATATCCTTGTCTGAAACCACTGCCCCCGACAGGAGAGACTGCACGATAACGGAAAGGGCCTCGGGAGGCGTCACAAAGACGCACAGTAATTCGCGAAGGTGCTCCCATTGTTGAAGGCAGAGCGAGTCCTGCAAGGAGAACGAAGAAGTGTTAGACCAAAAATCTTCAACCCTTTACATCCTCGCTTCGTTCGTTACATCCTCGCTTTGCTCGTTTGCTCGCTTGCTCGCTGCACTTGCAATCAAATTGCTCACCTTCCCTGCGGCCTCCTCGCAGAAAGTTCTTATCGCCTCGACGTCCCTCGACAGGACGATGCTGCCCATCACCGAAACCTTAAGGTGGTTCAAAATGCGATCAACGAATACATCGTAGGCCTGGGTCATGACTGTGCTCCAGAACTCGTCCCTGCTCTCTCCGCCCTCCACGTCTCCGAGGCGCGCCTGAAGGGACCTGACGACTTCCTCGACGCCAGCGCTGCAGCTCGATCCGAGGTTCTCCGGGTCGCCGATGGAGTAGGGGCCCTTGTCGGCGCTGTGCATGATGGAGTGGGAAGCAGATGACGCCTTGTTCTTCTGGGACTGCTCGCCCATCACTAGCAACCACTTCAAATGCTCAACGATGCACTCCACGGAGCTCATCATAATGTTCCCTCCTGCAGTCTCTATGTCCTTCACAAACCGAATCCTCCTCTCCCTGGCGACCGTTAGCTCCGTCATGATACCGGCGCTGCTTAGGAGCCTCGACACCGTGTCCTTTTCGATTTCTTCGTCGTCCTCTGCGCTTCCCCACACGACTTCGTCGTAAATTCGGCAGACGCTGATGACGTTCGAGACCGAGGACCAAAAGTTCTCCTCTACTCCTAGGTTGTGGGGCTCGGCGAGGGGCAGTGTCAAGCTCACTGAAGGTGCCGAGCTGTGACGACGTATATTGAAAATAACGAGTTAGAATAGAGTAGCGAAAAGAGAGAATGTGCTCGTGAAGCTCGAACTACTGTTTGCGTTCCCAGCTCGTCGCTCCTCTCTCCTCTCTCCTCTCTCCTCGCTCCTCGCAGTAACTTACCTAGGTAGAGAAGCCTCGAGAAGAGAAAGTACCGGCAAGATGAAACCGTGACAGAAGAATACGCAGGTGCTACTCCACAGCGCCCCGATGGACTTCGCCATCGTCGGAGGATCGGCCACGTACATTGATTTTGCGTGCTCAATGGCCTCCATACATATCGCGCAAAGCGCGTGTGCGGTCTCCGAGCTCACTAAAAGCGAAGCATCGGTCGCGCTCTCGATGACAGTTTCGTCGCCCTTTGACATTTTAACTCCTCGGACCTACATTCAAAGGAAAGTCGGTGTTAGTTAAGTTGATTTTAGGGTCGGGGTCAGTACCAACACCAGTACAGCCCATCTCACTTTCACTCACCTTCTTCAGAACTCCCTTGAACTTACTATTCATGCTACGCATCTCCGTCTCCATGTACGAATTCTTGGCCCTTTCCGTCCACGCCTCGTTCAGCACCAATCCGCACTCCCCCTCCAACCGTCGAATCTGCGTCACGAGCTCCACTATATCGTCGATGGAATTGTAGTTGCACAACTCGTCGGAGTTTATTATGGGAAGGAGGGTGTCGTCAATGACTGTGGACACGACGCCCTTGAAGGCCTGCGAGGTGGAGTCCTCCACGCCGTCGCCACCGTCCTTCGGCGGGAAGACGGTACTGCAAAGTTCGCGCTCGCTCTTGAGTATTTCGGCGACTCGGCCTATCACTTCAGTGATCGTTCCGCACAGAGACGTTGACTTGAGCGACTTCAGCCTATTCTGGATGATAAAGTTGTAGTAGCCGTTGACCAAGAAGGTGTTGTCGTTGACGGCGAGCGCTTGAATGGCCTTGCCGGCATCCCACCAAGACGGAGTGCGAGCGTCCATCTTGTACCACGCCTCGAACTTCGCCAAGATCTCCTTCTCAAGGTTGTCGAGCAGGACGCGGTTGAGCTGCCCCGTCTTCTCGAATTCCTCCTGCTGCGTGCTCATGCTGCGACAATAGAAGCGACGAGTTAGAATAAAGAAGCGGTGATAGTGGCCGAATAATCAAGGCCTTACCTCTTCAGGATGGTGTTGATGACGCGGCAGACGTGCACGCCGCGGTTGTGATCCTTGAAGACCGGCGGAACCTCCTCCCAGAACGACTGTGGTGGCGAGAACTCGGCCAGAGACTGGCTGTTGGTGGCCCACTTCTCCGCAAGGGCCTGGACGGCCCAGAAGGCCTCCAAAATATCCCTAGCCTCGTTGCACTTCTTCCTGACGTCCTCCCCGTTCCTCAGCCGTTCCCCAATGACTCCCCCCCCGCCCCCGCGTCGGGACTGGCCTGTCGCGTAGCTGTGTTGGATGGCCACGATTTCCTTCTTGACGTCTTGAAGCTGCAATTATCATAATAATAGACGGCGCAAGTTAGAGAAAAAAAATCAATTTCACCAGCACGCCGCAAACAGGCATCGACCTTACCTCCTCCTTCTTCTTTGAGAGGGACTGGTGGAACTTTCTCTCTTGGTCGAGGCACGCATCCATGCACAGGTCATGAGCGTCCTTCAGTTCCTGCACGTGCGCATCGACCAGGGACAGCGTGTGCTCGAGCTCGCTGATGTCCGAGTCAGGAATGTCGAGCTCGGCGTCCTCATCCCCGTGGATGTAATCGATCAGGGACTTGAACATTGGAGGCGTGGAGAACGATATTTCAGGGTAAGGAATCAGGAGAGGAGCCTGGGCGAGGGCATCTGACACGGACGCAGCGCTGTGAGAGGGGGAGGAGGCGGCGAAGCGAGGGTTCTGGTAGGGATTGTGGGAGAAGGAGCTGCCGCGGGTTCCGTCGAAGATGAGGTCGGCGCCTTGGCCCGTGGGGGACCGGGAGTGGATTGAAGAGGCGGTGCTGTGGCGGGAGGGGGACGGGGAGATCTCACCCCGCAGGGCTTCGGAGACGGCCCGCCTCATTCTCACCGCTTCAGGTGTCTCCGAGCGGTCTGGTGGGGCAGGGGGCTGAGTATGGGTCTGAATATGCTGAGCAGCATGTGACAATGATAAGTCTTCTGTTTCTTCTGTTGATTTTGACGACGTCACGAGCGGTGGAGATGACGCTTCGTCCTCAACGAAGTCAGCGTCGAAGGGATTCAGGGAGGATTTGGCAGGAGGGCTGGAGGAGCCGCTTTGGGTAGAACTTTTGGAGGTCTCCTCCTCCTCTTTGTACGAGTCAGCGAAGGGGTTTGTAGAAGGTGACACATCGCTGTCATCGTCATCGTCGAAGGGATTCGTGGACATCTGAGCGAAAATCGGAAATCAATGAAAAAATCACCAAAAAATAAAGATTTTGCAAATCCCTGAAAAAAGCTTCTTAATTCACGACAATCAACGCAAAGAATTGCCGTGACGGACCCCGGGCGATGAGCGCCAACAGAGACGACGAGACGACCATAGCCGATCGCCTGTCTGAGCTTTCGCACGATCAGCTGCGCGCGTTCGTGAAGACTCGGCCCTCAAGTGGGGACCGGAAGCGATGGAGGTTGCCGACAAGCACGCCCGACTCGCCAAGGAGCGCCTCTGCCTTGCGGACATGCCGGCGGACGTAACCGTTCTCATCCTGCGGTACCTTTCTTTCAAGGACGTTCTCTCCTGCCGGCTCATGGGCACGCTCTGGGCAAGCGAGGAGGTTGCGAACGCAGTGGCTGACCGTAACTACGAGTTCGACGTGGAGCACGGACAATGGCTTGGCTGACGACAGAAGTGCATCGAAGAGTACACGCGACTCTTTGGCAGGGGCTTGACCAAACTCATTTTCGACTACTACACCGGCGAGATATGCCGCTGCGGCGTTCTTCTGACCATCACGCCAAACTTGCTTCGCTCCGTCTTCGCGTCTTGCCCCAACGCCAACAGTATCGATTTGAGGTTAGGGTTGGTTGAACTCACTTTGGATGTGCTGCGAGTTTTCTTTGAAACAACGTCGGTCACAGGCATCACCATCGATGACTGCTATCTCCCGGGACGATCTCCTCGACATGCTTCGCGGCGCACCGCAGATCAAGGATTTGGGTCTTTACGAGTATCACTCGGGAACATTCCCCTCGCTTGCAGACATCCTCGATGCCGCTCCTAATTTGGAGGAATTGCACACGGGCTTTGCAAGTGAAGACGTGGTCACTCGCCTCCATGGGCTGCGCCGACTGAGTATCTCAAACACGGACAAGCTTGAGGACAGGCATCTCATGCAGATTTCTGTCCACCTACACAAACTCGAGGAGGCCGAGTTTGCCTATTCCCTCGACAACGTGAGTCCAGATGCCTTTGTCGCTTTTGTGAGGTCGACGCCAACACTCAAGGTCGCGACCTATCAAGGGATTGACGAACGTGAGGATGCGGAGGACGATAGTGAGGATGAGGAGGGGGGCGACCACTTGACCCCGGACCACCCTATGTGGATCGAGGCTCAGGAGATTCTCCAGGAGAGAAGGGGTACCCCGTTTAGGGTGTGGGGTTACCCACTGTTGAAAGAGGAGAGAGATCGCCTTGCAGATTTGGAAAAAAAAAACGGGGTAGTGTACAGATAGATTCGTTTGTCAAAAATAAGTAATATTATTAATTTGCGCCTTCACCTGCGACCGATATGTCCATCATGCTGGAGTCGTCGGGCAAACCTGAGGTATTCCTTTTGTGCTCCCTCTCTATCATGGCCATAGAAGACCGCTTGATGTATTGTTTGTTTTTGGCCTTCAACGTTATGTTGAAGCTGTGCGAGTTTATGGAAGAGGGTATGTTGTAACTTCCCGGGCCGAGGCTAGCGGGACCGTTGTTGCCCGTCTCGAACTTCCTTCCATCCTTCTGGAAGGTGCTCGGCTGCCTGTACCTCGACTTTCGCGAAATGTTATTTATCTTCGAGTGATACTGCGGCCCGGGCGTGTCCTTGAACTTGCTGCCGTCGATGTTCACGCCCGGCGCCCCCCTCTTCGCCGAGGAACCGAACGAAGGCCTCACGGCTTTCTTGTGTCTCTCCACTGTGTCGTCGTCCTTCATGTTGAAGTCGCTGTATTTGTTTATTCCGCTCGAACTCTGTCCGAAGAGTTAGAATAACGTAGCAGTAAATAGTGCAACAATTCCTCTTCCTACTCACCTCGTGGGGCATATCCCGGTAGGACATGACGCTGCCCTTCTTGGCCGCCTGACTTCCCAACAGAACGAAGCCCTTGCCCCCCTTGTTGATCTCCTCTCCCTCCACGTAACGGTGCTGCGGCTTGAAGTTGCTCACAAATTGTTTGTGGTGCTGCACGATGACCCTTTCCACCACGGGTTCGTGCTCGTAGCTTCCCGGTCCCACGTTGAGCTCCGTCCTCTCGGCCTCGGCTTCGATGTCATTCTTGGGCCTGAAGCGAGGTCCGGTGGTCCCGAAGACGCCAATCTTCCGCGAAGACATGGCGGCCTTTTCGGCCGAATGCGCCAAGGTGAAGTAGTCGGGATTGTACTGGGCCGGCGAGGGGCCAGGGGCAGACAGGGACTTGCGCGAATCTGATTTTCTCAGGCACGGTCGCTCAGCGGTGCCGTTGAAGCCCACCGGGGTTGGCCGCAGCGTCTTCTGCTGTTTCTTCGTGAAATCAGACATAAGGTTGGTGTTGTAGCTTCCCGGCCCCACGAGCCTGTCGGAATACGAGTTGGCCCTGGAAGCAAACGAGAAGCTCCTGTCAACGCGGGGGCAAGTATCGCGCACGGCGGTCGTTCCGAAAGACTGCACCAAGTTGTACTTCTCCTGGTTGTACGCGGTGACGTCGCCGTGCTTACCAAAGTTGGCCACGGGCTGGTTCCCCGGCCCAGGCGCGCTGATGAGGCCTTCCCTAGCAGCGAAGCTATTTTATAATACATGCAATTTGTTAGTCATTCGTCCGAGAACGTCTGGTTTATTTTTATTTCTTCTACTCACCTCTGCTGCGTCTCTTTCTCGGCGGCGTTGCTCATTTGGTGGGCCATCTTGGTGTTGGATCTGAAGGCGCCAGTGCCTCCCCTGTCCCACGAGAAGCCCTTGCCCTCGTACACTCCCGGGCCAGGGTTCTCCATGTCGCTAGAAACTGCCGGCTCAAAAACGTTCCTCTTCGTCTTCGAGTTCGCAAAGGACGAGGGGAGCTCGGGCTTGATTCCCTTCCCCACGAACTGCTCGTAAGCTCCGGGCCCGACAGTGTCCCCCTTGGTCCCCATGATCATCTGCGAGGGGGGAGGTACCGGGCGCACTTCGGTGAAGCCATCCCTCTCCTGTGTAACGTAGCCGAACGTCTGCATCTTCTGGGGTATGGCCGGGGGGTTGTACTGCCTCGGCATCTGTTCCATGATCTTGGTCACGCTGCTGGCCCGCTTGAGACCGTACTTGATCGCTTCGGACCTCGCTCCGTTGCTCATCGCCATTTGCATGCTGCTTTGCTGGCCGTAAGTCCCGGGGCCGGGGTTCTCCGCGATGGTCGACGCCATGTACGCGGAGCTCCCGGTGATGCTGGGAGCCAGTCGCCGGCTAGTGCTCTTGAAATTCGCCCCATCTGCAGAGCTAACTTCGGGGACTGCCAGTGTGGTGCCGTACTGTCCAGGGCCGGGAAGGCGAGAGGCCCTAGGATCTACATTTGCGATGGATCCTCTGCGTTGAGGCGTTGGGGCGTTGGCGGGGCGGGGGGGTGAGGAGGGAATTGAAATGACAGCAGGGCGTTGTTGTTCCTTACCTAGGTTCCGAGTTGCCAAAGCCAGTGAAATTCTGTCTATTGCTGCGATCCTGGAGAAGGTTGTACGAGCCAGGACCGGTTACGGGGTCAGTGGTAGTGAGGGCCATGTCCGATTGACGGTCGGCGCGGGATGTGATGGTCATGGTGGAGGTTTATTTATGTTGGCTTGGGCGCCGGGGGAAAGGGAACGGTTAGTAAGGGGAAGGAAGCCGTCGAGGTGCGCGGGAAGGGGGCGTCGTGAAGTACGGATACGCAGAAGATTGAGCTTGTGTGTGCGGGCGAGGGCAAGTAGTTGCGTTGATTTCTCTTTTGTCCACCCTTGTCGTTGCGACACTTCACAGCGATAATCACTGTCTCGGCAGTTGAGTTGGAGTTCACACCTCTACCAGTCAGCGTTCAGCGAATAAAAATGTCGGCAGAAATGTATGATTCGTATTCTCCTGCCCCTCCCCTGGGAGATATGGCACCAGAATACTACGAGAAGAGCAGTAAAGCGATAAAAGCCGCTGAGCAGGAGAAGAAAGGCCTCGAGGCGCTGGGGAGCACTGTCGGAGGGTCTATCACCAGCAGCCAGTCCACATTAGGGCCGAAGTGGACGTCTGCTCCCATTCCCTCCGGCCGTGCACAGTCTAGAAAGGCCCTGATCGACGATTACTACAGGAAGCAGGTGAGGGTCGGGTAGGGTTGTAGGGTTGTTGTGTGTTGTGCGAGATGCTGTCTGAGATGCTGTCCGAGATTACGTCGTAGTTCGCTAAAATTTGCTGACCCTCACAAATCCTCCTCCTGCGTGCGCCTTCGTTCAGATCGAGCCAATTATGGCCAACGCTGTTACTTACTTGCTTCTGAAAAATCCGGTCGATATGAGGGGGGCTCTCCTCACCTACTTCATGAGCGTTCAGGGCGGCAGCGAACCGGACATGTCGAGCTCGATGATTCCCACCATCGGCGTCGTCGACCCCGAAGCCGGGCCCAAGAGGAAAGCTCTGCTTGCAAAGGCCGACGGAATGCTAGTCAAACTTTCCAAACTTGTCGTGGTAGCGAAGCCTGATGATATTGTCGGATTCTTGGTTGAGAAGATCAAGGCGTGGGCTGAGTTTGACCAGGACGATGACAACACCGACGCGGCCGGGGTGGATAATCTGGCGGGGCTGAAATGAGTGAAATTAAAAAAGAAGAAGTGCTGTTTTGTTAAGAAAACTGAATTATTAATCCTTCCATGTTGTGTGTTCGTTAATAGATTTGAGCTGATGAAATGCAATGAATTTCCTCGAAGCCCTTTGCGATTACGATTACAAAAGTGAGAAGTAGAATCAGCACGCACCCGCGTCATCGAGCTGCAACCACTGGTCAACCTGCTTCCAGATTTTTTTCCTAGATTCATTGACGTAATCGGAGTCGGTGGGCAGGACCTCGTGTGTCCAGAAGTGGTGAGAAGCCTGATCGACCCAGAAGGCAGGGAGGCACTTAGTAGGGTCAGGAACCTCGGGGTTGGTGCTGGTGATGGCGAGGGTACTCCAGGGATCGACGTCGCCGTTGACGAATAGGATTCGAGAAGAGTCAACATTCCAGCCACCGTAGAAGTCGTTGCTAGCATCAACGTTGTTGGAGACGGTGTCGGCATCGATGCCGAAGACGCTTGAGCACATCTCTAGGTCCTGGTTAAGGGGGTGAAGGCCCTTCGCATACGGGCAAGAAGAATCTTCTTCGCAAGTCTGGTAGAATCCGAACTCGTTGCAAGTTTGGAAGAGCCAGCTGCGAGTGCCGCCGGCCGTCGCGGCCAAGGACTTGAGGAGTGATATTTGACTCTCCCAGTCTACCGTCACGCACCCGTCTCCGTTCTGCGCCGCTGCGACCCTCAGTAGCTTGTCCATGGCAGACTCAGTTTCAGGCCCGTCCAAGAGGCTCTCACAGATCTTCTTGACGTTGCACAGGTCTCCGGTGCAGCTCGGGTCGTTCTCCTGAGCGGGAACGTAGATGACGCCGTCTCCGGCGAAGAGCTGGGCATTTCTGTCGACGGAGAGGGGGTTGTCGAGGCCGTCGATTTCGCAAACGTTGAATTCAGCGACGAGCCCCTCCTGCCCGGAGGAGGTGGAGAGCTGCTCCTTGATCTGCTCGTGGCCCTCTGCGACGACGTCAAGGCACTCCTGGGATCCGCCGATGTCCTCGTCAGACAGAACCTTCCCGACGTAGTCGTTGTACTCGTTCATGTTCAGCTTGGCCTGCACAGGCGAGGAGTTCGAGACGGACGCCCAAATGAGGTCGGGGAAGAGAAGGCGGCTCCAGGCCGAAACCATGCCGGGGTAAGATCCGCCGAACGTGACCCACTTCGGCTTGGTCTCGAACTTCTCGTTCTGCATCTCTACGAACGTCGAGACGTCGAGGATGGCATTGTGCGAGGAGAGGTAAACGTTGTAATTGGACGACGTCATGTCGCCCCTGGGGAGCGACAGCCCGTAGTACCTGTGCTCTATGGCGTAGAGCATGACGTCCTTGCCGGCGTCGGCGAGGTTGCTGGCGAGTTCGATCATGTCTCCTGTGCAGTGCACGGAGTCTAGGAGGACACTATCAGTAAAGCCTGGCCCGACGAGCCGAGGAGCGAAGCGACGAATTAGTATTGAGGAGTTGGAGTGTAGTTGGAGTGAAGTTGGAGTGTAGTTGGAGTGTACGTCCTTCGAGCATGCTCACCTGGCCCTTCTCCTCCTGTGCAGAGGAAGACGTAGTCAGGCGAGACGGCATCTGAAGGGCTGAATGAGGTGCGCGAGAAGTACCTCTGGAAGTAGGTGTCAGAGTCGACGGTTTGGTGGTCGAGGGGCTGTTCAAAGTACAATTCAGCGATGGAGTTGTTGTTTGGCAGGCGGAGGGGTTCGTTTATGTCTCTCTTTATGTCTCTCTCTAAGTCTATGCGAATTCGTGAGATCGCAGTGCTCACGCCTGATCCTGACGCGGAAGCCAGGGAAGCAAAAAGCAGGGCTGCAAAGAGCGGAGCCATTGTATTCTATATGAATGAATACCGCGAGTAAATCTCAGAATTCATTTCAGGAAGCATCCTGACAAAGAAAGAGTCGACTTTCTCATTCATTATCACGCGATATGTCGAAAAGAACGTCTAAAGATCTCTCGAATGTACTTGAGGTAGCTAATCGGAACGATTTAGCAGACGGATGTGACGATACAGAATTATCTGAATGTTCTAAAGAGCCCGACTCTAAAGAGTCTGCCGCGGTGGGAGGAGGCGATGATTTCATGCATACAGACGACTTCAGGCGACTGTTCGTTGGTTTCGCTATGATTGATACTTTAGTTGCGATGCGTTGGCTTGATAAAAAATGGCACAAGGTTGTTGAGAAGAAGCTGATTGAGTTGGAAAATCAGCCTTTCGGCGAGATTTTTGTTCATGGAGGGAATGATCTAAGTAATAACCCTAAGTTATACCCTAACAGTTATGCCCCAAGTTATGAGGAAGCTGATTCTGATGTGAGGGAGTATATAAGTCTGAAAGAAGCTAAATCTGCTGCGAGGAGGGGAAGGATGGAGCAAGTGAAGAAGGTCGTCTTCCTTCTGAATATTACGAAGGTCGGAAATCTTGTCTGCGTGTACGCCTCCAATCTCGTTGTTGTAGACATCCCCGAAGGCATTACAATCATCGGTGGCAGTTCCTTCTCTTGCTGCTATAGTTTGAAAGACATAAAGTTCCCAAAGTCGTTAACATCAATTGGTAGTCAATCCTTCTTTCATTGCTCCAGTCTAGAAAGGGTCGATCTCCTTCACACGAACGTTCAATACCTAGGTGAAGCTGCCTTCGGAAGTTGCGAAAGTTTAAGAGAGATGAAGGTCCCAGACTCACTTCAAACGTTTGGTGACCTTGTCTTCTTGTTCTGCTCCAAGCTAGTCCCCTCCGATATCGAGTATTATGACAACGACGCGATAGTCGCCCATCTCCGATCTGTCAGGAGAAGCAAGAGGAAGAATAAGGGCGTCAAGAAGTCGCAAAATATTTACTAGTACAACACCATACCACTATTAAAAACCATTATATTCCTGTTCAAATGTATGTAACGTTTTTCTTTCTTTTTCCAAGAATCTTGTTATCATTCCTTTAGTCTTCTTGCCGTACTTCTCTCCCTCTCCGTTCTTCCTCTTTAACTCTAACGTGAAAAAATTCAATACAAGTACAGAAGCGTCGATATCGAGTCGACTTAAGAGGGTTGTAAGAGAGAGAGAGAGAGAGAAATCTGCTCGTGACCTTTATTTTTGTCTATCGTTAATATTTAAATAATGGATTTCATGTTGACAGGTTGTTCGTTTTTTGGGCATGCCAGGGGTTTTTTGGCAGCAAGAGCATCTCATGAAGAGCTGCAAGGCTGACATGATGAAAAGGCAGCAAGGCATTCAGCCTGTCGTCTCTTCGGGAGGTTCGGATTCGACATCGAGACTCTTGGACTTGGATTTTGCAAAGTAATGTTCGATTGTTTTTATAGTTATCTACTTTACCCCGTATCTTCTCTTCACATCATCCCCCCCTCGCCCTCCCATAACCCCTCTTCGTCGGCTTTTCGTTGGTCTTTGTCTTTACAGTGTGGAGATTATAATCTCCAGTTTTATTTTTATGGATTTTTTTTACTTTTTTATTGCTGCTGCTCGAGCGCCCTTGAAGAGACACTCTCACAAACGAACACCCTTAACACACTCTCGTCATCTTAACGATGATGAGAAAGCATTTAGGAGCGCTCGCCACGGATGCGGCGGGCGAGCTGGATGTCCTTGGGCATGATGGTGACACGCTTGGCGTGGATGGCGCACAAGTTGGTGTCCTCGAAGAGGCCAACGAGGTAGGCCTCCGCGGCCTCCTGAAGGGCGAGGACGGCGGATCCCTGGAACCTCAAGTCGGTCTTGAAGTCCTGGGCGATCTCGCGGACGAGGCGCTGGAAGGGGAGCTTCCTGATGAGGAGCTCGGTGGACTTCTGGTACCTGCGGATCTCGCGAAGGGCGACAGTTCCCGGGCGGTACCTGTGGGGCTTCTTGACTCCACCGGTGGCGGGGGCGGACTTGCGGGCGGCCTTGGTGGCGAGCTGCTTCCTGGGAGCCTTTCCTCCGGTGGACTTACGGGCGGTCTGCTTGGTACGGGCCATTTTGAATAGTTTTTTTTACTGAGGAAGGTGGGGGGGAACGGGTAAGAGAGATGTTTTCAAAGAATGAGGTTTTATAGACGCCGCCGTGGAAATATTTTCGTATATTGCGCCTTGTATGGCTCTTACGAGGGGGTGGGAGCAGACTGATACAGTGACTACGCACGGTAAACCGAATTGTTCTTACTTTGTTGAAATATGTCCCTGCAGAGGTGTCTCCCTGAGCGGGGGGCAATTGACGAATGAAATCGCCGGCTTCAAATATCACGCAAAACTATGCCACAGCAATGTAAATTGAGGCATTTCATTGGGGAATTTGTATTTTTGCACGCAAAAGTTTGCCACAGCTATGGATTTGGGGGGATCGAAACTGGAGAGGTCATTTAACAAAACCAACTACTTATAAACATGTCTGGTGAGTTCGCGCACATGAGTTTGGCGAGATCTATCCAGCCACATACTACAGCGCAAAAGCGCCCGGATCTGAAGCCCGTTTTCTCGGAGACGACGTTGATGATACATTTTCCTCCAACTTCCTTTGAACCATCTTGGGCGGGACCAGCTTCTTCCCTCTCCAACCCTTCAAACCTCTAACCCGACCTCTTCCCCTCACCCCCTCTCCCACCACCAACAGGACGCGGAAAAGGAGGAAAGGGACTCGGAAAGGGAGGAGCCAAGAGGCACCGCAAGGTCCTCAGGGACAACATCCAGGGCATCACCAAGCCCGCCATCAGGCGTCTCGCACGCAGGG